>ML834309.1:4276-38029 GCA_009831015.1 Picea engelmannii
GTTTTCTCTTTTCTCTTTTTATACCCTCTTTTATTTTTATATTTTTTATTCTTTTCTTTTTCTTTTTCTTTTCTTTCTTTCTTTTATTTTTATTTTTCTTTTCTTTAAATCATTTGCAGAATAAAATATTATTTACAATATAACACAACTAGAGGAAGAGATTCTAATCACCAGGTGATCCTATGAAACATATGGTTATAACAATATATATTGAATCAACCAGACCATTCCAGATACCATTTTTATCCCTCGAATTGTTTTGACTGAGTTTCTTTCCATCGTTATCTGTTGGAGGAGTGAAAATCTCTTTGTATCCGTCTACTACCGATTTCCAAACATCAAATCCCTATTCTTGTACATATGTTTTCATCCTTCTACTCCATAATGCATAGTTTTGTCAATCAAACAGTGGTATTCCATTCTTATACAAAGTATTTCTCTTTATGATCTTCCTCCTAGTGGTTAAACGGTTTCCTAAAGGAACCATCTCTGATTCCAATTGTTGAAATACTGAGAGGTGGGGAGGGGATGAATCAGTATGAGCACTTTATAAAACTTTTAACCACAATGTATATTCTTTCACTTTATCAATAATGTTCAACAATTTATCATCAATGTATCATCTGTCATTGCATTCAACATATATATCATAAGCATGTAATCATAAGAAGCAACACATCCACATCACATCAAGAACACAATACACCAATATTTACATGGAAACCAAAATGGGAGAAATGGATGGAATGCTTTCTTATATATATCAAGAATTCATTCGTAGGAAGCACCAACTTCCCAATTCTCCAGCGACAACTGGAAGGAGGATACAACCCCCTATTTATAGGCTCCAACTTGAATGAAACTACAACTCCCTGAATTCTCTGGCTCCAACCAGAAGGAGGCTACAACCCCCTGTGTTCTTTAGATCCAACCGGAAGGTGGCTAAAAGCACCTAGTTCTCAGGCTCTAACCTGAAGTAAGATCTAACTCCCTGATTATCTGGCTCCAAACGAAAGGAGGATACAACCCCCTTTCCTTACGTCATCCTGCTTCCCTGAAATATAAGTGTAGACCAACTGTCACTGGCACAATCACTACCACTATTATTGCCATTGTCTCATCAACCTGTCACTATATCCAACTTGTCACTGTCAACATGTCCAACCTGTCACTATCAGTGATACTCAACCAAATCCTCTCATATGGATCATATACCAAGGACACCTCTCAACTAGATGTACAACATCATAAACGCATGCCTCTACCAAGCATGTACCAAGATCACCGACATACAATAACAAGGTATGTGTCTCAACCATGTACTGAAGAATATACCAAACCATCAACCTATACCATACCAAGAATCAACCATGTACCACAACCTATATCACAATAAGTGCATCAACCATTCACCAACACCTGTACCAAACCGTGCATCAACCTTGCACCAACACATGTACCAAACCGTGCATCAACCATACACCTCATCATGTATCAAACTGTATATGCCTTAAACATCAACCATGTATACCAAGTACCAATCATGTACCATACCATGCATCAACCATGTACATCAAGAATCTACATCAACACCTGTACCATATACCATGAAATGTGTCTCAACCATATACCATATCACTCTCAATCATGCCATGTACTATACGATAACCCTCAAGTATGTGGCAATATCACAAAGATATTTCTCTAATAATGAATCATAACAACCATATATCAAGTACCAAGAGTATGTCTCAAGCATGTAACAATATTACCTCAATCATATGCAACCATGCACTATGTATCACACAAACCTCCAAGACATGCCAGACGCATATGCCATACCATCCAAGATACAATTTGTCCTTGCTCCAAATCTGGTTGTCTGCACCCTTATCTTTGAAACTCTAAGTGTTCGCACCCTTACCGCTGCAACTTTGAGTGGCTGTGCCCTTCTTGCTGCAACTTTGGGTGTACATGCCCTTATTGCTACAACTCCGATTGTCCACGCCCTTATTGTTGCAACTTTGAGTGTCTGCGCCCTTATTGCTCCAACTATGAATGTACACTCGTTTCTTGTTGAAACTCCATGTGTCTGTGCCTTTATTTCTACAAATCTAAGTGTCTACACCCTTATTGCTTCAACTCTGAGTGTTCACACCCTTTTTGCTGCAACTCAGGGTGTCCTCCCCCTTATTGCTACAATTCTGAGTGTTCATGCCCTTCCTGTTGTAGCTCGTGGGTGACCTCATAAATTTAGTTTTTTCTTTGTCTTCCCTTTGCTACCTCAGAATTCACTTCTTCATATTCACCAATAGGCAAAAATATTAGACCATAACATTCTCACTAGACCATAACAATTTCACTATATAGATATTTAATGTATGTGTATATGTGTTTATGAGAGACTCCTTGAGGTGTATTTATACTTTTTCTAGGTGACATATTTCCTTAAATTTAGGACTTCTTTCCTTAACTTTAGGGCTTCTAGATATTTCTTGTTACAACCACTTTACCCTTTCATTTATTGACTTATAACCAACTAGGGGCTTCTTGACCATTATTCAAGGCCTCTAACTTCACAAGGTTAGATCTCCCTAACTGTGAGGAACTACGTGGAATTCCACATATCACTGGAAATGAAACGACGAGTAATATCCATATATTATAGTCTTACCTGCAATTTCACTATACTTTATGTACATAAACCTAATTCAACTTCAGGTCTCATAACCACACCTCTGGGGCTTCATGTAGACTACATCAAATGTACCCAACTAACTCATCATCAATCTCGATCATACAAATTTCAATAAACTTTCCAACATCTCTTGACCTCTCCAAGGGTTGACATCAATATCCAAGGTCACTCTCCAAGGGTTGACATCAATGATAACCAATTGTTCAAACCAATTGTCCAACATATTTCTTATAATTCAAGTAGCTATTGATTATGTAGCATAGAGATTATAAGGGTTTATCAGGTTACCCCCCATTTTTCTTGGTGTGTCTTACTATTTCGTTAATAGAATTTAAAACACACAACACAATTTAAAATAACAGTTGCACACTTTTTTCTAAGATAACCCTACTTGACAATTAACGCAGAGAGTGTGGCATGATTGGTTTTTTCCTATACAAAATTCCCTATATATCTTTGTGATTAATCCTTTCTCAACCCCTCCTGTAAATAAAATGGGAAAATTATCAGAACCATGGAATGTGCCCAAAAACAATTATTAATTACCACAAATACTCCACAAATCCCATCATTATTAACAAAGTAACTCAACTATATCCTTGAAACCAAACAACTCTCAAGAGATTTCTATAGAAATTAGATCACCTTCTAGTAGCTTGTCAAGCTCTCTAGAGACAGAACTTATTTGTCTAATCTCAAGGCATTGAGTTTGCAGAGTTTGTTGGCACTAGTGAAACCCATGGGAACCAATTTTGAGGCTTCCAGAGGAAATAATCAAATGAATATATGCCAACCATGGATTTTTTTTTTTTTGAAAAAAGAACTATTAAAATGTGGGCTAAGATATACAATTTCCATGCCTGCTTCAATAATATTATCAACCTTGGTATCACTAAGGCCCTTGATATACACAAGCTCCTTCTTAGGGGAATATGCAAGAACTTTTACCGTGCAATGCCCGACATCCTTGATATTTTTAATATCAACAACAAATATCCCACAAAATTGATACAACAAAAACATCCAGAGATCAAATTCAGTCCAAGGAAATTTCATTGCATTTTTCTTGAGTTTGAAAGGATTTTGAAACTTATTACCTGGAGTTGTCCAATCGGGTAGGGTCCATGTTTCTACTCTTTTGCATTTTCTTCTTCCTTGGGGATCTATTGTTTCTTGCATTGTTATTGTTCCATGGAAATATTACTGAGAAGCAAGTTAAGAGAGAAACATAATATGAAATAAGGGAGTCTCATGATAGCCAGTAGGCCCTTCGATCGATTTCAAGTTGTCGGATGGGTAGGTATATGATCATGTTGTTTCTCTCGAGAGGGGCCAAGGAAGAGGTTGGAGAGTGTCTCTGGTTTTTAATTTGGTGTGGGCGCCAAAGTTATTACATTAAATCCATTTTTAAACAATTTATCTTCCCTCGTCTCGATTAAAAAAAATGTGGGGTAAGGCTTCTCCCCCAAGCTTCTGCCTTGTTTATTTTGTTTGTATGTTTATGACGTATTTGTGATTCGTAAATTCTCTATCTGACAATTGGAGTTGGAATTGGATTTGGATTGCAATATTTATGCGATAGTGTTTGTTTTTACTTAATAAGTAGTAACATTGTTATTTATTTTATTCCCATGTTTTGATGGGTGGTCTTTAACTTATCATTGCTATGTATGTGATATTTTAAATATATTTACATATTTCAATGTTAAGATTTTGTTTCATAATTTAATATTTTCATTTTATGTTTTTTACATGTTTAAGTATCTCTCTTGTTATGATTTTAAATATTTATTCATCATGGTGTGGAACAAAGTCATAACCTTAGTGATTTTTGGCCTTAGATCAAACCCATATGAACTATACTATGGTCTTAATCTGATTACCTATTGGAAAAGAGGATCACAGAGCAATAAAATAAAACAAATGTGAAAGTAAAACACAGAAGATACATAATACAATAGAGACACAAATATACATGGTTCACCTAGTGTGGGCTATGTCCACCAGAGAAATTTCCAGGTCCTTCCTTTATTATTATCCAACAAATGAAGGAATACAACCTACAACACACCAGTTGTAACTTCCTCTTCTTTCTCTCAGAGTATCCTCTCTCATAATGCAATATTTTCTATCACTCACAGCCACAATACAATTCCCTCATACATAATAGAGGGTTTCCTTCTAGGGAAAAAATCCCTAAAAAAAATTCTATCGTCAGATCTGCGACCTTATAATGAATAGTCCAGATTGAATATGAAATTACAATATTTCACAAGGCAATGTTTTCCAAAATTTTTCTTTAGGGGCGTTTCCCCTAAATCCACCGCCAGGGGGGTCTCCATTAATTATCGCTCTCCCCCCTGGACTGCCCTGATAACAATAGTGGGGGGGGGGGAAGCCCCTCCACACCCCCTTGTTAGGAAATGGGATCCAAACACGGTTGAAAAAAACCTTTGAATAAAGAATATAATCAGGCTCCACAACCAACATAACCATTGGTTCCCATGGAGTTTATGTCATATCCACATTTAGCAGAGTATGATATGTGTTTGAGTATAAATTAAAGTGTTTCATTATTGAATTAATTGGTAGAAACACATTTTTGCATAGCCTTTCATGGATTACGGTTTGAGCATGCTAGCCTCGACACAACATTTCTCGATCAACTCAGAGATATTAGATGGATTGCTGAGTCACATGGTTGCATTTACATATTTATATAAAAGTGCAACAAAATGGATAGGTTATTGAGTGAGATATATTTAAATTAGAGTGTCTCAGTACTCTCGATTGTAATGTATTTTTTATTGTAATGAATTTATAGATATGTCATAGTAAGGTCTTTGACTGTTAATGATATTATCCAATATCCTGGTGTTATTTTACTGCATGTCTTTCTTATGAAGATATTTTGTTAGAGTGACTATCTTAGCTTCCAAGCCTTAAATGGTCCTGTCTTTGAATGTTAATGATATTATCCAATATCCTGGTGTTGTTTTACTGCATGTCCTTCTTCTGAAGATATTTTGTTAGAGTGACTATCTTAGCTTCCAAGCCTTAAATGGTCCCATCTATTTCTTCTAACTCCCTCTAAGTGTTTTTTTAATTTTCTTGTCTTCTTTTGCCTAGATTTTTAGCTTCATGATTGTCTGCTCAACTTCTTTGGAGTTATGAGATTCTTCTTTCTTTGTTAGTTCTTCTTGGAGTGATTTTTTTTCTTCTTTTCCTTCTTTAGAGCTACTATGTCACATATCCATTCTTCCCTGTAATCAACTTCTACCTCTTCACATTCTTCAGATCCATATTCATCGAAGTATTATATTTCCATGGATAGTACCCTTTATGTATCACTGTCACTAACTTCATATTCGTTTGATGAGGAATTGTCTTTCTTGGTGTAAAGAATTTTCTTGAATTTTTTTTTTTTTCTTCTCCCCTTTTGGATTTGCTTTTTATTTTTAGATTCATCTTCTTCATTACCTTTCTTTTTATTATAGGGACATTTATTATAAAAATGACCAACACCATCACAATTAAAAAATTTCAATGGAATCATACCTTTGTATTTGTTGGTTCCCTTTTTCAGCCTTTTGCCAAAGTTAACTATCTCTTCATCTTCCTCTGAATTATCACTGTAGCTACAATCTGACTTTTTCTTTTTTTATATTTCTTCTTTTTCTTCTTGGATGCCTTGAATGTTTCTTTCTTTGTAACTATATTGTCTTGTTCTTTCCTCATCTCATAAGTTGTGAGTATCCCATGCAACTCATCCATGGTCATTGTAGCTACGTCCACTCTTTCTTCTAGAGCTGAAATGTTTGAATCAAACCTCATTGGTAGAGATCTTAATGTCTTTTTAAAAACAACCTGTTCCTTTATCTTGTATGCAAAACCTTTGATACTTTTTAATATTGCTTCGACTCGTAGAAAGTAGGCTATTATGTTTTCATATTCATTCATATTCAATTGTTCAAACTTGGTTCTAAAAATCTAAAGTTTAGATTCGTTAAATTTTATATCTCCTTTGTAGATAGTATTCAGTTTATCCCACATTTATTTTGTGGAATCATATTGCATAATATTGGTATTTATCGCATGGGTCACACCATTCTAGATAGAGTTTTTATCCCTTGAATCATTTTCTTCGAGCTTCTTTCCATCTCTATCTGTTGGGGGAGTGGCAAGTGCTTTGTATCCATCTACTACTGATCGCCAAACATCAAATCCTTGTTCTTGTATATAATTTTTCATTCTTCTGCTCCAGAATGCATAGTTCTCACCATCAAACTGTGGTACCCCAATCCTAGCATGATCCATGATCTCCTTCTAGTCATTAGACTGCTTCTTGAAGGACATGATCTGATACCAATTGTTGGAATACTGAGAGGGGGGTGAATTAGTAATGAGAAATGTTAGTACTTTTAAACACAATATATTCTTTAACAATAATCAACAGTTTATCATTAAAATTCAATATATTATCAACAGGATAATCATAAACAACATCACATTATAATAAATACATAGTACACCATAATTTATGTGGAAACCCAAATGGGATAAAACCACAAAATTCTTTTCTTATATATAAAAATAATGCATTCATTGGAAGCATCAACTTCTGATTCTCCAGCTACAACTGAAGGAGGCTCGAACCCCCTCTTCTTAGGCTCCAACCTGAAGTAATCTACAACTCCTTGAATTTGCTAGCTCCACATAGAAGAAGGCTACAACCCCCTGAGTTCTCTGGTTCCAACCAGAAGTTGGCTACAACCACCTATCCTTTCCCCTTCCAACCTCCCTGCCATATAAATGTATACCAACTGTCGCTATCACAAACTATGCCATTGTCACTATCACTATGTCTTTGTCACCGTCACTCTATCACTGTCACTATCATTATGTCACTGTCACTGTCTCATCAACCTGTATCTTCTCATGAACCAACTAACACCTGTACCATACCATGCATCAACTGTATACCAACATAAATACTATGTCATGGATCAATAATGAACCAAATATACATCAATAAAGAATAGTGAATCATGAACTAGAGAATCAACCATGTGTAACTTGTACCATATACCATACCATCAACCATATGCAGATATGTACCATATCATCAATGAAGTATCTCAAAGAACCAATGTATACCCCTCATGCATATGCCACCATACAACATGAGTATTCCTTAACCATATACAATCAACTCAAAGATAAGAAATATAAGAACCATGTCATGTGTTGAACCAAATATAAGAGTGCTCCTCACTCTACCAAGCAACCAAGATATACCATATCCAGATACCAAACCAACCATACCAAGTATGCCTCAAGAATACACCATATCATGACAAGAAGTAACCATCAAAACAAGTATAAAACCATACCAATATCTTTGTAGCTGACCTAAAACTCTGAGATGTTGACCTATATACTTCCTTCGGACTTTAGGGACATGTTACCAACATTTACTCAAACATTCATAAGAATTTTTATAGGTACACGACTTTCTCATCTACTTCCCATGTATATACGCTCTTTTCTCCACTATAGCCAACGTACATATGCTCCCTTTCTAACCTGCAACCCGCATATACGTCAGAAACTAGGGTTTTCTGCAACTCTGAAACTTTCTCCTTCGACCTTCCTTTACTACCTTAGAAAATTACCCTACAACCTTAGTAAAATTATCACTAGATCACAAGAAATATAAGCAATGAATAAGTGTATGTGTGTTCTTGTGAATGACTCCTTGAGGTGTTTATATACTTGTGCTAGGTAACTCCTCTCTTTACTTTAGAGATTTCTTATTGCAAACACTTTACCCTTTGACTAAGAATTGTAACCAACTAGGGGCTTCTTGACCACTTTTCAGGGCTTCCAACTTTACAAGGACATATCTCCCTAACTTTGAGGAACCACGTGGCGTTCCACATCTCATTGAAAACGACACAACATGTACTATCCATCTATGATAATTTTCCCTACAATTACATTGTCCTTCTTGTTCATATTCCTTAATCAACTTTGGGTACCAAAACCACATCGTCCGGGATTCTTCAAGGATTGACATCAATGACAACCAAAATATCAACATATGCTTACTCAAAAAGAGAGAATAAACCTGTGGATCGTGTTATCCCTCAAAATAGCACCATCATTTTGAATGATAGGATGAGTCAAAAATTTCATTTATGCGAGTCTTGGTTTTAAAAAATTATTTTTTCAGCTTTCAACAACGCGCTCCTTTTAATTTTTTGCAGGTTATCTATTGAAAGCTATCGCTTTCCACAGCTAATGAGTAATGAAATAGTAGCTCTGCGCTGGGGAAAGTCCCGACTTCACTCAAAATGATTTTTTTTGCACACGACAAATGTCGAGACCACAATACACCAAATCAATTCCCAGGTCAAACCTCAAATTCAGCCACGAATCAAGCCATTAATCAGCCATGCGTTTCACCAAAGTAATAACACATTTTCTTCATAAGTGTTTTTTTTTGCATGGTCGTGTTTATCCTTTGATATCGCAGATGCCAGTGCCCTGCAAGAATTGCGTTTGCCAGGTGTTATTAGGGTTTCTTGCAGGACATTTGAAGAAAGTCACTCGCTCGCCGATCATCAAGCATACAACAGATAAATGTTGATATATTTTGTGAAGATGTCAAAAGAGGAGGCATAAATGCCCGATTTACATGAAAGAAGTTGAAAAATTCAAATCTTCATAGTCATTTATCCATGTTCTGATTTCTGCATATGGTTAGGAAAATTATCCAAGTTATTCCAAGAGAACACGCTTCGTTCGGGCATATGATCAAAAACAAGACGGGCATCCACCAGGCTTCCGGTTTTGGCATACATGGAGATGAGTTTGGTACCAAGATAGACATTGTGAACGCTTCCAGTTCCGAGCATGTGGGCATGGACTTGCTTTAATGATCTCAAACTGTTACTCTCCTATAACAAGGATGAATATGTATCGAAGCCAAAGGAACCGATATTCATCAATGCGGGCTTGGTTTCCCTTTCTGTGGTTTGTGTGGGTACTTCTGCAAGAGCTGCAGCAGTTCCAGCATAGACGCAAATGTGATTATAGCAAACCATTCTCGTAGTTGTTGCTGAAGAAAACCGAAGAGAATGAACAGGTTTCTTAGTGCCAAGATGCGGTGGATTTCATATTGGTCGCTCGGGCATCAGCATTAGTACCAGATAAGATTGGGGACTACAGCTGGCGGGTATCCTACGAAGAAAATAGGGCTGCCACTAGTGAAGGGTTTCATATCCAGATGGCATGGTCGAGGATTTGCAGGCCGTGGAGGAAAGATCTGTACAGTCTCTAAGAGACTCGTTTTCACCTGCTGAAGATATATATATAGTGGGCGTTTTTACAGAGATTTGCAGCATGACCATATGAGATATGATCCATATGCATATGATGTGTCAGCTATGGGATAAAACGTCCATATACAACATTAGATGAAAACCCCAGATATGATGAATCTGGAAACAGAGGAATTGCTCAAATCCGTCACAATTATTCTGATGATGAGTATGGAAACATTAAAATTGACATTGTTATAGGATGGGCTGAGATTCAAGTATAGTATATATTCGACATTCTTCTGCAAACCCCCATATCCCTCACCTTTTGATAAATGTAAATAAAGATTAAAATTGACATTGTTATAGGATGGGCTGAGATTCAAGTACAGTATATATTCGGCATTCTTCTGCAAACCGCCATATCCCTCACCTTTTGATAAATGTAAATAAAGATTATACTTGCAGGCTTCAGGGGTCATATGAACAGATTTGATATTGTTTCAATAATCATTAAGAACTGGCTGTGTCTCATTTCTTGTGTTTGACATCTAACTTCGAGTCTGTGAAGAGACAACTGGAAACATTGAAAATTTATAATTTTCTATGCTAAGCTTGGAAGTTGAAAGACATTGGGGTGCAGGCGAAGTTTCACTTCTCGCTTCTTTGGTTTGCATATTCAAAATTATGCTAATAGTGTTCAGTATGTTTCTCATCAAACTTTAAAAGACTGGGATACTTCCTGTATTGGATCTTACAGATTGACTTTAAAGTCAAGTTGTGGCATATGTCCAGCATTTGGAAATATTCGCTCTGTGGATATGAATTGGTTTTGCTCTTGTCGAAATTGGCAGCAGAAGCTTTGCATACCTTAGCTTTCAAGAATGAAGAAAACAAAAATCAGATTGTGGAAGGCAATGCTCTTCTCAGCAGATAATGAAGATAATATTTCTGACATCACAAAGAAGGGCAGAGTCAATCCATTCAGGGATTCAATTTGAGTAAGGGAAACGTTAACTTGCCACCACCTGAGAAAGATGTTGATGAGGGAGAATTTCCAGCCACCAACAGTTATACACCTGAAATGCCCACTTTTACTCCTAGGGTGGATGACACCGAGGCATCTAATGATGTGGAGGCTTTATATAGAAGATCAGCCATCAGCTCTTTCAAATGGAGATAAGCCTGTAGTAATGGATGAACAAGAAAATGCAATAATGAATGAGGCTAGTCACAGCAATAAAAGATGAGCTGCAGAAAGATGAAGACTATCTAAAAGATGATGATGATGATAACTTTGCTAGAAAGATGGGTGGCATCTTCTCTTGATTAGTGACTTGTATTAGAAGATCTGTTGAAAGCTGTTTAGAAATCTGTGCATGTATTGGCAAGCTAATCAGGGAACTGGACCTTGTTTTGATACAGCTTGCAGCAGCTCTGCTTGTTTATATGATGCCATGGCCACATTATCCAGTGAATTTCTCTTTGCTGTAGCAGCCTTTGAAGCAGAGGAACAAGAAAGGTGCAGATCACTTGAAATATCGCCCAGATTCATAAATCGAGGATTGTAAAGTGATAAATATCCTTCAACTAAATAGATTATGCATTACTTTGTCAAGTCTAAAAGATATGTTTGGAGATACAAGCCAAAAGGGTCTCTTTCGCTAAATTTGTCCACTTTTGAAGGCAAAGTATCAGGAATCACATGACACATCATTCGTTTCTTATCTTCATGAGATCAAGTTTGGGAGCCTTGGAAGGCTTAGCTTCACTCCATCGACTGTTCAGCACATCAACACACATGAATCATCTCATTTTGAGGGCTTAGCCTTATATTTTGTAATTTCAGTTTCAATTACTATTTTTAGCATAGCAGATCCATGTTTTGAGGATCTGAAAACTGTTTGGAAAGGCTATAAAGCCTAGGAACTCAGTTTGATAGAGGGTTCGACTTGGAATACTATGATGCTGCCTCTGTAACACACAGAATTATTCTTATTATATGAATATTTTCAAGCTTCTTTCAGTTGGGTGGTCAGATTCTCTTCTTCTGTTTTCTTATAGTTTATGAGTGAAAGTTCTTTGCTGATGCTCATTCAATTTTGCAGTGACTGTCATCTCACTGGTTAATTGTTTTAGTTGATGATCATAATCTATTTCCTCGGTTATTAAACCCATTGTACTTGTTGGTATGAAGTGTAATCTGGTGTAATAGCTGATTTCTTCCCTCATTTAATCAAACTTTGTCTGACTACATGACTAGAAAGCCTTGAGAGATTTTGTATTTCTAGACAGTCCTGAAAACATAGTCCAGCCCTTGGATATTCATTTTGATCCGCAAAAACCATACCAAATATTGAGAAAACATTTCCCAAAAAAGAGTTAGTTACCAGGCATCTCCGACTTACAGCCTAGGAGAGTTTCCTGGAGTGATAACAGATCGATTTTGGTTTAATCATTATAATTGCATCACTTATGAATATGCCATGGATCAAGACAGATTGATGTTGTAGATTTCACTATATATTATATGTTATGGTGCCCTTCTTGTTTTCTGAAGAATAGATTACCAAATGGTCTAATATAATGAGACCTTAATGGAAACCATAAGGTATGTAACAAGAAATAATAGGTATTAATGTCCAAATTACCAAATGTTAGTCTAGAGGAGTAATAGTCTTTTATTTAGTCATTTTTATTTGTGTGACTAATTATTTAGTTGTGTTTTTTACCCGACGATCAAATTAGTCATTTATAGCTATGTTGCAAAAAAATATTACAATTTAGTCATTTTTAGTTGTCGTGACTAAACGTTTTAGTCATGTAGTCATTTATTTGCCAAATTGTACTAGTGTTGTGTTCCACTAAATCTAACCAACATTGTGTGGTTATAATTATCCTATGCTAACACTTAACATTCCTTTCTTGCACACCCAAGTGGAAAAAATGATAAAATGTATTGGAAACTCCATGGTTTTCTTGCTATGAATTCTCCCCTAATAGGCTTCAAGAGCCCTTTCTTTCACATTTATTGTTTTGCAAGTGGTTTAACCAGCTTCCCTGAGTAGTTAATTCAAGTGCTCAATCACTCAATTCACTAAATCCCCTCTGTATTTTTCTTTACATCAAAAGTGAAACATCTACATGACTTTCGAAGAAACAAATGCGCAGAGGTGCATAATTCGCACTACTGTGTTTTTTGTCCCCTACATAGATCTCATTTTTCATTATATTTTTTGGGTTTTGTGCTTTGCACCCAAAATATAGGTCATAGGTTTAAATTTACTACACTTTGTAACATTGATAAAACTTCCTTTGGGTTATTTCTTGCATAAGTAGGTTATCTCAACACACTAAGTAAAGTAAAAATAATCATGTCTCTTTTTATCGTTTCCACATGGATGGCTAACTAAAACAATTAGAACTCTTAGTTACATTTATCTTAGGAAAATAAATTTATTTATGGGACTAGGAAACCCCTTACTCACATCTTAGTATGCTCTTCACCTCTCACTCGATGGAGTGACCTTGGTGAACCAGAACGGGGTGGCTAGGTTGTTCTTCCATCTCCCTTCAATCAATAAAACATAGGGAATTAACTTAAAGTGATTAGTAAGAAACCCCCAATGTGCATATCTAATACTCAAGTTTCCTTGCTTTTTGACAATCATACAAACCAGTTAGGTGAGGCCAAATCCCCTTGGGAACCTTGTAGTTTTCTTTGTAGAGAAGGAATTAAAAGAGTTGTAAAGGACCCATACATTCCCACATTATCACACAACTAGGATAGTTTTATTTTTATAGAGAAAAGAACCTAGAAAGTTTAAAAACATTTGTGAAAGGACCCATACATGTCCATATCATAAAAAAATTAGGCTAGTTTCATTTACAAGCACTTAGTAAGTTAAAAATATCAGTAAGGACCCCACATGTCCGCATCTTCTACAAACTAGGTATAGTTTTTGAATTATGCAAGGATTGCACAAACACTTAGTAGTTAATAAGAAAGAAGAGTAAAGCACCCCACGATGTCCAAATGCTTCAATTTTACACAAACTACTAAAATATGTTTTTGCACACTTACATATTTACACACATAGCACCTTTCACACATTAGAAGGCCTCTAGCAGATCACTTGCATCAAAGTATGCTCTTCTCCCCGTGCTCATAAGTGATCTAGGAGGATAAAAAAGACTTAAGTGTTCTACATAAATTTCTAAGCACACCCTTAAGCAAAGAGATTGGTCCATGATCCCAATCTCACAAACTTGTTCACCCAAAAATAAACCATAACAACCCACTAAAATTTCTCCACAGGAGATCAAAAAACAATTTTTAGTCTAGGTTAGGATCTTGGGGGTAGGTATCCAAATAACCTCCCATTATCTATTTTTCATTCAAAAACTTAGTGGTTGACTTATTGGGGCACCTAAAATCATTTCATTCAATTGTTCCAATGCCATAAGGCAGGGAGATACCCATGAAGGGGTTAGTGCCAAAGTTCGGTTGTTCTGTATATGCATTCTTGATCCACCCAGCTCTTGTGAGGTTACCTAACCCATGACCTCGTTTTGAGTCCAAGATCCCCCTGCTGCACTTGAACAAGGTAACTTAGTGGCCAAATATTAGGATTTCTATGTAGGTGGTGGTTTTGGGATGCAACATCACCTAGGTCAGATTTTGTATGGTTATTGGGAAATATCGTTATCTCTTTCAGGATATACCCCCTCTATCCTACATTATAACTGATATTTCATAGCTTCACTAGATCTCTTCTAGTGGCTTGAGGACCCATTGTTGCGATCTCTTGGAAGGTCCAGTTACATTGAGTGGAAGGATGATAGGTCTATAGGATAGGTGAAATTTTGTTTCATTATTCCCTACGCAGATAATATCCTAACCTACCCAACCCACATTTTTTACAGTTGATTTATATATGTGTTATGATCATTACTAACCATGTAGAGTTGTTAGTCTTTTTGTTAAAGTAGGTCATATTTCAGAATTTTTTACAAAATAACTTGTTATCTTTCCCTTCTCCTCACTCAAAATCACACACTTTTTGCTAGTCTGGAATCATAGGGGACCCAAAAAATCCCTGATGTTCCAGACGCTTGCTAGGACTCTGACTAGCAATGGGGGGTATTTATGGTTTTACCACATCATCAATTCAACCTCCTCACCCACCTTTGGGTGTAGTGATTCTTGGTTCATCCTTGTTGGGTTCTACCCTGCTTGGAACAACTATGCCCAACAAGCCCTCCAATAGCCCTTCCTCCTCAAGAATAGGCTCTCAAACACCACACACAATAGATGGGAAACACCCAATTTACCATACCTGAATTCATTAAATCTTTTGGATTTCATGAAACTTACGAATGACCCAATTGTGCATGATTCAACTTGGACAAACATGCCTATCAAGCTGCCATTGTACATTCCCAAGTTTGATGGTAAACCAGGAGAAGACCCAACCAACTACTTCATGATGTTTCACCTTTAGTGCTCATCCAAGAACATCACTCATTATTCCATTGAATTATGATTTTTTCAAAGAACCTTAATGGGTAAATCCATGAAGTGGTACATAGACAAAAAGTCAGGGTCCCATGCGATCTTTGAGTCTTTGCCAATTCATTTTTATCTTTCTTCCAGCTATCGGTGCACCACGACACAAGCTTGGAAATTCTCTCAGATTTCCGCCAAACCACTTCCACCCATATCGTAGATCATATCCACAAATGGTGTCGAATATGGAGCCTATGTAAAATTGAAACTACTCCATAATAATGATCCAGGTGGATCTTGGTGGCCATCCACCTTTACCACTTAATCAATGTTTTCGAGCTTGTGGTTTTGATAAACCATAATATTCACCCTTTTGATGGAGAATGTAATGTAATTCCATCTCCATTTGTTAATTACACCCATAATATGCACATGCCTACAAGGTTAATGCAACATATCCCATTAGAACTCCACAGTTTATCGCACTTGGGCTAGAGTAGTATTGGGATGGATAACCTCTTGGGAAGTCCTAGTGTTTTACATGCCTATGGAATTTTGTAAACTTAGACCAATTTATCCCACATGCATCATGGGAATTATTCTCCTCTCACTCTCTCATATATAATCAAGGTGAAGGAAGTCCTTTGAGCATGCAATGGAGTGTGTTGTAATTCTTATTATGAATAAGCATAGTCGACATCTCCTTCGCTTCAAAGATAAGCTACCACCATTCTAGATAGTTTTTGTTCTACAATGTTCTACTATTTTATTCATTAGTAGAAGTTGGGTTTCACTGCATTTCTATGTTCTCTATTATAGTTTTGTTTGTATCTAATTTTTTCTCAACAGAATCTGGATCAATGGTATCAAAGCAATCTTCTCCTTGTTATTTTTTCGAGGCATGTCCCCGACAAGGTTAGGGTATAGAGAGTTGGGTCTTGAGATAGTTTCACTTGGGAATGACCACTCTCACTAGCCTAAGTGACCTCCCATGGTGGAAGAAAAGAGAGATGATAGAGCATGAGATCCTTTCAATATGTTGCTCGAGGAATCCCTCGCATGACATAGGAATGAGATGTTGGACAACTTCACTTAGATCCTTTGATGACTACATATGGAAGCTGAGGCATATTTGACAAGTATCCATTTCGGAGGTGTGGCACCCTTCAAGATACAAGTTAATTTTTATATCCCTTTATTTGAAGGCCATATATATGAAAATGCTCCAGAGTAATGGTTGAATCTTCTAGAAGGTTATTACTCTATCAAAAAAAACATCGATGGTGAAAATATCACTTTCATGCCCCTTAAAACCCTTCCCCATGTCAAATCTTTGTGGGAAGCTTACTGGGAGAGGCACATTGTGGATGAATATACCCCATTCAGGAGAGAAACCTTTTGGGTGGACTTTTTGGATTCCCTCAAGGAGGAGTTATACCCAGTGGGAAGCTATGATGACCAACATATGAGATGGATGAGTCTACGTTAGGAGAGAGACCAAATAGTACCAGAGTATACCAACATATCCTATGCTCAAAGTTGGGTATTCAATATTCTAAGGGACACCTGGTTTTGAAGTACTTCAGTGGGATACACAGGTACATAGAAATAGAGATGGTATTCTTGGACATCTCCTCACTAGGTGTTGCTTATTGATATTCTATCAAAATAGAGCAGAAATTTAAGTAGCAAAATAAGAAGGAGTTCGGGTATGCAAATCCACAACAACAGAAGTATGGTAAAGACAACTCATAGAGCAACCAACCTCAAGACTGTTGATATTTTGATGCAACTATGAAAGATATTATTTTGTATTTGTATTGGTCAAACCTTGAGAAGGTTATTGTAATCTTATTGTATAAATCGGCTAAAAATAAATTATTATTTTATTGTTATCCTTATTTTAAAAGTCAAAACGACCCCTCTTAGGGTTGTGTCTTTTCAAGAGTTAGTTATGTGTATAAATAGAGGTCTTGTTCCTCTCATTTGTACACACACACAACTCGCCTTCTCTTGTGTATTTAGAGAATAAAAAAGTAGGTCTATCATAGGAGGTCTTAGTTTCTTATTCTTTGGTATCTTGGCCTTGGTCTATTTGTGGAGAGATATAATGTGACATTGTACTAGTTGAAGGAATCTATACTAAAGAATTGGTTGCTGGTTTTTCTCCCCCACAAGGGTTTCCTAGGATATATCCTTTTTTTTGTGATTGTTTATCTTTCAGTGATCCTATTACATGCAATTGTTAATGAATGTTAAAGAAGATAACTGTAACTTATAAAATTATAACATGGTATCAGAGAAGGCCTGAATAGAATATAGTTCACAGATATAGAAGACAAAAGGAGTTGTTTTTTTATAGGAGTGGTTTCCGCACAAGGCGAGGGAACAAACAAGTCCACCCTAGTGGAGCACATCTTTTCCCTAGATCAGATCTTCAAAATCCAAAATTTGTGATTTAGGGGTAGGATGACTACTAGAACCAAGTTTGATGAGAGGTTGGAGGGATATGAAAACTTCAGAGCCTGGAGATACAGAGTATTCATCCTCCTAGAAGAACATGATCTAGAGAAGTTCACTAAATAAGAGGCTTCAAAACCAGAGGGAGATGAGGCTAAAGAAAAGCATAATAAGGATATGGTCAAAGAAAATAGGACTATTGCTAACTCCATTAAGTACCATATTATTCATCACATATCTTCATTATCCACTCCAAAAGAAATTTTAGATTCCTTAACATGACTATTTGAAGGAAACAACATCAACTGAAGAATGACCTTGAGAACTCAGTTAAAGAATGTGAGGATGCATAATTCAAAAACCATCCACTATTACTTCAAACGTGAACCAGATCAATGAGAATATAGAAGCCATTGGTGATATAGAGAATGGAGAATAAATGGTTATGACCACCTTGAATGGCCTCCCAAGGTCATGGGATGCATTTATTCAAGGAATATGCTCAAGAAGGAAGATACCCAAGTTCAGTTGTATATGGGAATATTGAAACCAAGAAGAAGAAAGGATGACATCAAGAGAAGAGTGTTAGACATTTGGATTAGGTTGATGGATAGTTGGTATGGATTTTTGGTTTTCATTGATGTCAACTATTGGAGAGTGATACTGTAGATTGATGACAACCCTTAGTGATTGATGTCAACCCTTGGAGAAAGTTCGGTAGCGAACTCCAGTAGCACAAAGGTTTGGGTAATGGACCCAAGTTTGTTTAATGTAAAGATGACTCATTATTGTCTTTTCATGGTTGATAATAAGTACAAATGGATGAACTCCAAAGTGGTCCCCTTATGGTGAAATCCCTCACGGGAAGACACTTTGCGGATTGAGTTATCTTAGAAGTATGGTTAGAGAACCCATGCTTATTTGTGGAATAATGAGATGAAGGTCAGTGAATTTGTCAATGAAACTATCCTATATGGATATTTCTTTTCATTCCATTTTGGGTGGTATGTGGAACGTCACATAACTCCTCACGGTTAGAGAGTTATGGCCATGAGAAGTTGGAGAACCCAGGTTTGGGTAATGGAACCGAGTTTGTTTGATGAATAACGATATGAGTTTTGATATATTTTCAGGTAATACTATTCTATACAGATAATACATGTCATGCCATTTCTGGTGGTATGTTGAACGTCACATAACTCCTCACAGTTTGAGAGTTATGGCCTTACGAAGTTGGAGGACCCTCATATGTTGGCTTGAAGCCCCAAAAGGTCAAAGTAGTCAAAGTGGTTTAAGAGATTTTAGAAGTTAAATAATAAAGTGAAGTGATGAGTGTACTATAATTCAAAGTGAATACAAAATAAATTATTTAAATAATAAATTTAATGGAGAAATTAGAAGTGGGTTAACCCTAAAATAAGGAAAGTGGGCAAAGTGACCTAGAAGATGTTTTTAAGGAAGCTACTTGGAGAGTATAAATAAGAGGTAAGGCTCTCTAATTTTAATTACACTTGAGAATATTGAATATATATAGGTTTCTGAGGTAACCAAAATTTATATAAGCCGAATTTCTGAGGGAAGGTAAATAAAAGAAGGCCGGAATTCAAGGAAGGATAAATTCTTTTGATGGTGCTTTCTAAGGTATGTTATTTATAGGTCATCTCACCATTTTCGCAATAACGTTTTTTATAGAATGCTTCAGACTATTAAATTTCTATTACATTGAGGAAACATATCCAAGTATATGTGGTAAACAATTTAGCTTGGGGTTCATTGTATTTTGGATTTATATTCCGTGGAAAATAGGGTTTGTGGCTAATCCTGAAACTAGTCTAAAGAAGTTGTTTCGGGTAAAAACATCATAACTTATTCATAATAGATCCAAATTAAGTAAGACCAAATATGTTAGTTAGAGTACTGTATTTAGTATTCTTTGTAATGGTTTCATATTTTTTCAACAAATATTCCATGTGGGGCACGCTCTACAAGGTCACTCTCTAGAATAAGCCAGAATTCAACAAGGTATGCCAGTTTTGCTATAACTCCTTTTCTGAGAGGTTCCAAGTAGTGAAACCTGGAGGAATTGCACAAAACACATTGAATAACATTGTTTATCATTTTCATATCTTTATTCATTACAGGTACACAGTTATGATTATTTCAAGTTAGGGTTTTTGACTAATCCAAAACTAGTCATGTGAGACTAAAGAAAAGGTTGATGAAAATGCTAGTCTCTTGTTGTTAAAGTTAAGGAAGGTTTGCAGGTATGTTATCATATAAACCAAGTCTATTATAGAGTTACAAATCATATTTGGATGAGTTTATTGATGAGGGATTTTGGTTGAGGCACATGTTGGGTACATGGTTGAGACAAGTAGTTGATCAGTTGGCACATACATGAGGTGTATAGTTGATGATGTTGGTACATATTGATGAGTCATAGTTGATGAGTAGTTGAAACATGATTGATACATACTCGGTACATGTTTGAATGCACTTGTTTATGGTACAGGTTGATTACAGGTTGTTTGGTACAGGTTGGTGCATGGTTAATGCACTAGTTTATGGTACAAGTTGATTGCAGGTTGAGGTACAGGTTGATGCATAGTTGATGCATGGTTCAAGTTTATTGGTACAGGTTTATAGTGATATATCTCACAGTGATAGTGTGACATTGGTTCCATCATTCTACTTCTACTTTAGGGCGGTTAGATGGGACAAGGATAGGTGGTTGTAGCCACCTTCTGGTTGTAGACGGAGAACATAGGGGGTTGTAGCGTCCTTCTGGTTGTAGCCAGAGAATTGGTGAGTTGGATATTCCCTCGGGTTGTAGCCTAAGAAACTAGGGGGTTGGAGCCTCCTTCCAGTTGCAGCTAGAAAGCAAAGGAAGTTGGTGCTTCCAATGAATGTAATTTTTCAATACATATAAGAAAAAGTGTTATGTGGTTTTCTCCTGCTTTGGGTTTCCATGTAAAACACTGGTGTACTGTGTATGTGTATGATTCTTCATTTGTTCATTGCTTATTTGCTCTGTAGTTATTGGATGATAATGATACATGGATATAACACTTGGATTTTATGGTTAAAAAGAATTAAATTGCTCTATTAATAATTCACCCCCCCTCTCAGTAATCCAACAATTGGTATCCGATTTGGTTCCTTCAAGAAACAATTTAACCACTGGAAGGAGATCATGGATTATTCTGAGAATGGAGTACCAATTTTTAATGGCCAGAATGGTTTTAAGTATGAGATGTGGAGCATAAGAATGAAAGTATTTTTACAGGCACAGGGACATTATATTTGGCTATCAGTTGTTAAAGGATATGATAGTTCAAAAAGGGAAAAGACTACAACCAAAAAGGAATTGAGGAAGAATAACAAAATAGCAATGGATTTCATATGGGAAGGATTACCTAATCTGGTAAGAGAAAAGGTTGGTAAATGTTCATCAACAAAATAACTCTGGGATAAATTACATGACATATATTCTTCATCCATCGCAAATTCCGAAAATGCCAAAGAAGATGCAGATATAGAACAAGAAGAAATATGCTCATCATGTAGAACAGATTCAGAAGAGGAAGAGTATGAAGAAGCAAAAGATTATTACAAAGAAAAATTGATCAGTTCAATTAAATATCTAAAGAAAAAAGGAGAAGAAACCAAGTCATCCAAGAAAGAATTGATGAACCAAAAGGAAAGTGTTCAAGGTTCTGAGAAGGATCAACAGGTCATCAAGAATTTAAGAGCTCAACTAGAAGAGGCCAGAAGAATTGAAGAAACTCTAGAATATCAAAAGAAATGTTTAGAAGCCAACATAGTAGCACAAAAGGAAGAAGCAGAAAAGAGAGAAAATATATTGATGGATCATCTCAAGGAAAGAACCAATGACTTAAACCAACTTGAGGAAGATTTTTGTCAAGAAGAGAGAAGATTGGAAGAAGAAATAATTACATTGAAAATCCAACTTGAAGAAGAAAAGATAATAGAAGAGGTCATGAAGTCTCAGATAATGAAGAAAGAAAAAGAGGTTGAGAATCTTGAAGAAGAAGTTGTCACATTGAGAAGAAAAATCGTCAAGATCAACAAGAACGTTGAAAAGACAGAAACATCCACATCAGTTATAGATAATGAAGAGAATCACTCTAGGTTGGTAGAAAAGAAGAATGAAGAAAATAGAAAGAGTTATGAAGAAGTACTGAAAGGAAGGAATCATGGTCAACCATAATCTAAGAAAACTATTGAAGATACATCTTCAAGAAGACCATCCATGTTCAAGCCACAAAAAAGCTTAAATCATGATCATGATCACTCAAGGAAAAAATTCAGAAGGACTATGCCACAAAGAATATCATTCACTCCGAGGTATGCAAATTTATTTTATGGTAATTGTTTTTATTGTACTAACTATGGACATAAGGTTGCATATTGCAGGGATTATAAAAGAAATGTTCAAACAAGAAGTGCCTATGTCGTTGCACGTAACATTGAGTGTTACAAATGTCATAACTATGGACACATAGCCAGTGATTGTAGAAGCATGATCGATACTTCCATGAAAGAGAATACTGATATCAGATATAAGAAAGTATGGATAATAAAACAGGAAGAACAGGTGAACAAAGACCAGGCACCAGAGATTGCAAGATTGGCAATAAAACGAGATGAAGAAAATTCTACAGAGAAAAGGAAAGATGTCAGATACAAAAAGGTTTGGAAAATGACTGAAAGAAAGGAAGGACAGGTAAATAAGGAACACGTTTAAGATATTGTACTTTCAGGCATTGTAGTGAAATATGAATCCACAGACAGAAAGAAAGAAGTCAGAGTTTACAGAGATAATGAATCTACCGATGAATATTATGATGAATACACATTAGAGCAGGAATTGTTTTGAGCCCTCTGGCTTAGAGACTCCCAAGTAATATGAATATTAGACAGGGGGATTCTATGCGATTGTTGTGACAGACCAAAGAACCATCCTTCGAGAAGCTTGCAGAGTTTGAGAAGACAGATTCATAGCAATCAGTTAGCATAAGTACAGTTTGATATATTAATCAAGACTTCATGATAGTATAGTGATAAATGGGTCAGCATTATGGACAGTTGCACAAGTAGAGTCTTGGACAGTATGGAAGAGAGAATGGATTCATATATTGGTTCAGAGACAAAGGAACATTATCATAATGGATGATAATTACACAGAAAATGGCTCGAAAAATGCTAATGGATTCCAAATTGACATATATGTTTTGGACACATGTGGTGCATACACCAATTCACATTCAAAATAGAGTAATGCTCAGAAACAACAATGACAAAACTCCCTATGAACTATGGAAAGGAAGCGCAGTAAACAACCTCTACATCAAGGTAACTCAAGGTAATATTTTATTAATTGAAATTTATGTTGATGATATTGTTTTGGAAGTACTAATGACAGGTTAAGACAGAAATTTACAAAGGATATGAAGAATGAATTTGAAATGTCATTACTTGGAAAACTATCCTTCTTTTTGGGTCTTCAGATATGTCAAAGAAACCAAGGATTTTTTATTTCTCAAACTAAGTATATCAGAGAAATGATAAAGAAGTTCAGAATGGAAGATTGCAAACCAGTTACCACTCCTATGCAAGCCAGTTACAAGTTGAGAAAAGATGATGATTCAAAGTCTACAGACCAGAGGCAATACAGGTCAATGATTGGTAGATTATTATATGTGACAGCATCCAGACTAGATATAATGCAGGAAGTTGGATAGGTGGCACAAGTTCAAGCAGCACCAAAGGAATCACATGTATTAGCAGTGAAGAGGATTTTAAGATATCTCAAAGGAACATAAGAGTTTGGATTATGGTATCCAAAAGGAAATTATCTATCACTTATTGCCTACACAGATGCAGATTGGGAAGTTTGCATTGATGGCCGATGAAGCACCAGTGGAGCAACGTTCCACTTGGGTGAGTTTTTAGTATCTTGGCTAAGCAAGAAACAATCATCAATATCCTTATCTATAGCCGAGGCAGAGTATATTGCAGCAACAACATGTTGTACACAGGTTCTATGGATGAAACAAACTTTGACAGATATACAGGTTGAGTATGATGAGCCCATTCCAATCTATTGTGATAATAGAAGCACCATCATTATCTCAAAGAACCCACTGATGCACTCCAAGATGAAGCACATTCCAATCAAGTATCACTTTTTACGGGAACAGGTTGTAGAGAAGAAGATCAGAGTTGAATATGTGGGAACAAAAGAACAAGTGGCATACATCTTTACAAAACCGCTTTCATGGGAAGCACTTGAGTATCTTCACCAGAGACTAGGAGTAATTTCTACTCCAAAATGAATTATTTTGAATGCTTATCTTATATTTCTTAGATGTACATGAGGAAGCACCATGAATAGGACAAAGGGGGAGAGATTTATCAGATGAAAAGGTAAATTCTTGGAGAGAGAGCATAGAGGAATGTTTCCAAGGGGAGTGATTGTCACAAGGGAAGTATGAGCAATATGACTTCAGAGTGATACCCTTTGTCAAAAGGGGAAATATTATTCATATGAAGGGAAAGAGTATAATCAGATGATTATAAACACAAGGAAAAATCAAAGGCATGTAGACAGGGGGAGTAGTCCTAAGGAAAGTTCAGTCAGAGGGAGCAGCCCCAAAGGGAGATACCCTTTGCCATTTATGTCAATGGGGGAGAGATAGAAACATTGATAAAGAGTATAAGCATGAATGCTATCATGACTAAGTGTTGCCATCAATGTTGGTGTTGCCATCAATGCCAAAGGGAGATATTGTCAGAAAGTTGTCTTAGGTTGATGGATAGTTGGTATGAATTGTTGGTTGTCATTGATGTCAACTATTGGAGAGTGATATTGTAGATTGATGACAACCCTTAGTGATTGATATCAACCCTTGGAGAAAGTCCGGTAGCGAACTTTGGTAGCACAAAGGTTTGGGTAATGGACCCAAGTTTGTTTAATCTAAAGATGACTCATTATTGTCTTGTCATGGTTGATAATAAGTTAAAATGGATGAACTCCAAAGTGGTCCCCTTTTGGTGAAAGCCCTCACGGGAAGATGCTTTGTGGATTGGGTTATCTTAGAAGTATGGTTAGAGAACCCATGTTTATTTGTGAAATAATGAGATGAAGGTCAGTGAATTTTTAGTGAAACTATTCTATATGGATAGTGCTTGTCATGCCAATTCCGGTGGTATGTGGAACGTCACATAACTCCTCATGGTTAGAGAGTTATGGCCATGAGAAGTTGGAGAACCCAGGTTTGGGTAATGGACCCAAGTTTGTTTGATGGATAATGGTATGCATTTTGATATATTTTTAGGTAATAATATTCTATATGAATAGTACATGTCATGCAATTTCTGGTGGTATGTGGAATGTACATAACTCCTCGCGGTTTGATAGTTATGGCCTTACGAAGTTGGACGACCCTCATATGTTGGCTTGAAGCCCCAAAAGGTCAAAGTAGTCAAAGTGGTTTAAGAGATTTTAGAAGGTAAATAATAAAGTGAAGTGATGAGTGTACTATAATTCAAAGTGAATACAAAATAAATTATATAAATAATAAATTTAATGGAGAAATTAGAAGTGGGTTAACCCTAAAATACGGAAAGTGGGCAAAGTGACCTAGAAGATGTTTTTAAGGAAGCTACTTGGAGAGGATGAATAAGAGGCAAGTATCTCTCATTTTACTTAAACTTGAGCATATTGAATATCTATAGGTTTCTAAAGTAAATAAAGGATATCTAAGATGAATTTTTGAGGGAAGGTGAAGAAAAGAAGGCCGGAATTCAAGGAAGGATAAATTCTTTTGATGGTGCTTTCTAAGGTATGTTATTTACATGTCATCTCACCATTTTTGCAATAACGTTTTATCTAGAATGATTCATATCGTGAAATTTCTATGCCATTGAGGAAACATATTCAGGTATCTATGGTAAAAAATTCATCTTGTGGGTCATTGTATTTTTGGAGTTATACTCCGTGGAAAATAGGGTTTGTGGCTAGTCCTGAAACTAGTCTAAAACAGGTGTTTCTGGTAAAAATGTCATAACTTCTTCATAACATATCCAAATTCAGTAAGAAAAAATGTGTTGGTTAGAGTACCATCTTTAGTAGGCTTTGTAATAGTTTCATATTGGTTCAACAAATATTCCGTGTGGGGCACGCTCTACAAGTCCACTCTCTAGAATAAGCCAAAATTCAACAAAGTATGTTATTTTTGCCATAACTCCTTTTCTGAGAGGTTCCAAGTAGTGAAACCTAGAGGAGTTGCATAAAACAAACTGAAGAACAATGTATATCAGTTTCAGATCTTTATTCATTACAGGTACAAAGTTATGATTATTTCAAGTTAGGGTTGTTGACTAATCCAAAACTAGTCATGTGAGACTAAAGAAAAGGTTGATGAAAATGTTGGTCTCTTGTTGTTAAAGTTAAGGAAGGTTTGAAGGTATGTGATCATATACACCAGGTCTATTACAGAGTTACAAATCATATTTAGATGATGTTATTGATGAGGGCTTTTGGTTGAGGTACATGTTGGGTACATGGTTGAGACCAGTAGTTGATCAGTTGGCACATACCTGAGGTGTATAGTTGATGATGTTGGTACATATTGATGAGTCATAGTTGATGAGTATTTGACACATGATTGGTACATACTTGGTACATGGTTGGATGCACTTATTTATGGTACAGGTTGATTACAGGTTGTTTGGTACAGGTTGGTGCATTGTTGATGCACTTGTTTATGGTACAGGTTGATTACAGGTTGAGGTACAAGTTGATGCATGGTTTAGGTTTATTGGTACAGGTTTATAGTAGTATATCTCACAATGATAGTGTGACAGTGGTTCCATCATTCTACTTCTACTTTAGGGCGGTTGGACGGGGCAAGGATAGGTGGTTGTAGCCAAAGAACATAGGGGTTTGTAGCCTCCTTCTAGTTGTAGCCAGAGAATTGGGGAGTTGGAGCTTCCATCAGGTTGTAGCCTGAGAAACTAGGGGGTTGGAGCCTCCTTCTAGTTGCAACTTGAAAACAAAGGAAGTTGGTGCTTCCAATGAATGTAATTCTTCAAGACATATAAAAAAAAGCATTCTGTGGTTTTCTCCTGCTTTGGGTTTCCACTTAAAACACTGGTGTATTGTGTATGTGTATGATTGTTCATTTGCTCATTGCTTATTTACTTTTCATTTATTGGATGATAATGATACATTGATATAACACTTGGATTATATGGTTAAAAATGATTAAATTGCTCTATTATTGATTCACCCCCGCTCTTAGTAATCCAACAAAGAGAAGATGGCAGATGATGATCAAGCCCTATCTGCCCACACTAGGAAAGGAAAGAGCAAGAAAGAACCCTCCTCACCCAATAATTTTTCAGAAGGTCCGAAGAAATAACCCAAATATCAGATGTTTCTGTTGTCAGAAAATGGGACACATTTCTTGGAATTTTTCCCTCATTCAGAGACCAATCAAAAAGCAAGGAGGTAAAAGGAACCATCTTCATACAAGAGAACATGATGAACCACCCAAGAAGGTTTCAAAGGAAGATGAATCAAGTGATGAGGAGTATGTTCTTATCTCATGCCTTACATGAAATCTCACCCATGGAAGTGACATTTGGCTGGTGGACATTGGTGCTTCCAAGCACATGACAAGTTATAAAGACTCCTTGTCTAACCTTACTCATAAGGATTCATTACACAAGGTGAAATTGCAATATGACTATCAATATATGATCAAAAGAGTAGGAGAAGCCTCCTACAAGTTAGACTTAGGAAATCCAATGAAGATGAAGGAAGTTCTATATGTTCTTGGATTAAAGAAGAACCTTCTCTCGATTTCAACATTGGATGAGAAGGGTTATAGAGTTGAATTTGTTTATGGACAATTTCTTATGTGGCCTAGAGGGAAGACTTTTGATGATGGTGTGGTGATTGGAGTTCAAGAGGGAGGACTCTACAAATTGAAAGGTCGATCAGATTCAACATTAATTCACAACACTGTGAATCCCAATGAATTATGGAATAGGATATTTTCTCACCTACATTACAAGGCCCTACCGAGTGTGAGAAATATGGTGAAGGGATTACTAGAGATCCAGGAAAAACCAGATGGTGTGTGCAAAGGTTGCGCACAAGGAAAGAACATGAAGCACTCTTTTCCCAACAACGATAGTAGAGCCAAAAGAGTATTGGACATCATGCACTTGGATGTGTGTGGACCGATTTCAACAACTTTGTGTTAGACAATAGTGTCGATTGTCATACGTGCATAACAGAAGTACTCATAAAGTAATTGAAAACAAGACACCATAGGAGATGTTTTCAGGAGATAATCTGAAAGTCAACCATCTAAGCATATTTGGCTGCCCCGTATTTGTGCATGTCCACAAGGAAAAGAGGACAAAATTGGATCCATCCGGAAAGAATGACATATTTTTTTGTTACAATGACACATCAAAGGCATACAGGATATATATTCCCAGTGACCGGAAAGTTGAGATTATGATCAATGAGATTTCTATGGTGAGGGTTTTCAGTAATGTTCGGAAAAACCACAGTGTTGCTAATGGATTGTCAATGTTTCAGATCCATATCAGGATCCATCTTCAGGAAAAGAAGCATAGATTATAGTTGAAGAGATAAGCTTCATATAAATTCTAAATGGAAAGAGGAGAGCTTAAGGTTGGTTGGAAAGAACCCTAATTCTACACTAATTAATTAAGTTATTAAAAAAAATTATTTTCAGTTATTCAAAATTTTTATTTGTTCTTAGGTTTTGATTTTATTTGAAAATTTTCATTTCTTTTAAAATTTTAATGTTGCTTTTTATTTAAAAAGATTTGGTAATTTAAAATTTTAATTTTAATGTTTTTGAGGAAATTTGACTTAATCAAAGTTTGAGTGTTTTTAGGTTTTATTTTCATTAAGAATTATTATTATTATTATTATTTTAATTTTCTTATTTTAAATTTTTTATTCTAATGTTGTCTTTTTTTTATTTATATTGAAGGTTTTTTGTTTGAGGATTGAATTAATGGCTTCAAGTATTTTAGTAATGATTAATCATGTGTTTTAGAAAAAAAAAAAATGTAAGATTTATTGAATTCAAATTGTTTTTAATTTAAAATTAGGGTTTTCCTAAAGTTAATTACTTAACTATTATTCGTTTTTATTAAGGGGAGCCAATTTTCATTCAATTCTAGGCCATTATCTCTATTAAGGTTGCTTGGATTTCTTTAGATTTCAATTGCTTCCCTAATGCGGCGTTTAAATATGTGATCCTCTTTTTCCAATATTTTTGTCTCTTCAAGGTGTACATGGTGTTTTGTTTTCTGGGAGTGTTCTGCTAAGGCTGAGGTGCAAATGTGCTCATTCTTTATGTTGGCTCCATGCTCTTTAATTCTAAATTGAAAGGAGCACACAGTTTTACCGATGTAGCATTTACCACATGAGCATTCAATTCTGTAAATTCCTTTTCATTTGTGCAGATCAAGTTTGTCTTTGACAGATCACATATTTTGTTTGATGGTTTCATGTGGTTTGAAGGAGGTATTAATCTCTTTTTTGTTGAGGATTCTAGAAATCTTGTCTATTACTCCTTGGATGAAAGGAAGGTAAGTAATTTTATTAGGGGTTTGGTTTGGTTAGCCGAGATGTCACCTTCGATGAGAGTCCAGCTTTCAACAAATCAAAATAGGACTGTGCAAAAGAGGTTCATGAGGAGGAGAATGAAGTTACTAGAGTTCCAGAGGTAGAAGTAGTTGAACCAGAGGAATTCATTCATGAGGATAATGACATGGACAAAACTCAAAGGCTAGCAGAGATTCCTTCTTACAAGATAAAACTAGTTTGGGCACAGGAGCTCATTAGAGATGCAGAAAGATATGGCACCCCAAAAAAATATCTCAGGGAAAGTAAGAAGCCGAAACCATATTCCAACTATGTGGCATGTTTGTGTGATATCATGGATGTAGAACCATCCAATTATGAAGAGGCTGCAGAAAAGAGGGTATGGAAGGATGCCATGGGGGAGGAATATTAGTCCATAGTAAAGAATTATGCTTGGGATGCGGTTCCCAGACCGAAGGATAAATCAGTAGTAAGTTCAAAATGGATCTATAAGACAAAACATGTAGTTGATGGCAGTATTGAAAATTATAAGTCTAGATTTGTAGCTTGAGGATTCTCTTAGAAGGAGGGCATTGACTATGAGGATAAATTTGCTCCCATGGCGAGATATACCTCAATCAGGACTATACTTTCACTGGCCATAGCAATGAAATGGAAGGTGCATCAGATGGATGTGAATATATCCTTCTTAAATGGTGAAATAAAAGAGGAAGTATATGTGGAGCAGCCACAAGGGTTCGAGGTACATGACAAGGAGACACATGTGTGAATATTGAAGAAGGATTTATATGGATTAAAGTATGAACCCAAAGCATGGTATGGTAGGATCGACAATTTTTTGATGAGCTTAGGATTTACTAAGAGAATGGAAGATCCTAACCTTTGCTTTAAGGTTGTGGATGATGGTCCAGTAATACTACTATTGTATGTGGATGACCTATTTCTAATAGGTGTGGAAAATATCATCTCAAAGTGTAAGAGAAAACAATCTATTGAGTTTGAGATGAAATATATTGGGATGATGCATTACTTTTTGGGTCTCAAGGTATGATAGAGATGGGATGATATCTTTCTGAATCAAGGGAAGTATGCAGTGGAAATCCTGAAGGGGTTTGGGATGTTGGATTGCAAGGAAATGGCTACACCTATGGTATCAAATCTGAAGTTTCTGTAGGATATGAATTCAAAAAATGTGGATGTTACTTTATACAGGAAGATGGTGGGTTCATTGATGTACTTGACGAACAAAATACTGGATATATGTTTTGTTGTGAACACCCTGAGTCAGTATATGGAGCATCCCAGGCAAGTTCATTTGGTCACAGCAAAACATGTAATGAGGTATCTTAAGGGTACATTAGATTATGGTCTCAGGTATGTGACAGACCATGAGTTTGGGTTATATGGATATTCAGATTTAGATTGGGTTGACAATATTCCTGATTAGAAGAGTACTTCAACATATTGCTTTAGTCTAATCTCTATTATGATTTCGTGGAGCAATAGGAAGCAGTCATGTGTAGCACTCAATATGGTTGAGGCTGAATATATGGTAGGATGTGCAACATGTAGATAGGCAGTGTGGCTTCAAAAGCTATTGTCTGGGTTATTTGGTCTCAAAATAGAGGCGACATGCATTTGGTGTGACAACCAAAGTTGCATGAAGTTTTCAGAGAATCTGGTGTTCCATTACAGGTCGAAGCTTATTGAGATCAAATATCACTATATCAAGGATATGATGCAGAGGGGAGAAGTGAGGCTCCAGTATGTGACTACCGAGGAGAAGGTTGTAGCTGTGACTAAGCCACTGTCGAGGATGAAGTTCAAGCACTTCAGGAACAAGCTTGGTGTGGTCCCTCTTCAAAGGGAGTGACAAGGTACATATGCATTATGGGGTAGTGGATGTTCTGGGGACATGTTGTAGCTATTTGAGAGCTATCCATAGGCCTTCGATGCATTGGTTATGATCCGGATTTTATGAGAAGAATGAAATGAATACAAATTATTAAAATATGATTAACAAAGAATAACAAAGATACAATAAAACTGGTTTTCTATTCAATAAGGAAATAAGCTGAAACTGTAAAATTCAGCGGAAAACAAGCTTGTTGGAATGGTGGCGGCATATCTTTGAGAAGAGATGTGACGGCTACGCTCATTCACAAGAAGATGATTACAATGAGGATTTGAAGGCCTTTTTACAATAAACATGAATGTCAAAAACCCTATAAAAAACCTAACCCTAGGAGATGAAGCACCAAACATCATGTGGGCCCCGTTTGGGTAAGTTAGTAGATGAACTTCACGGGGTCGTAACTTTTGCATACAATCTCCATTTTAGGCGCACGATAGCCCATTGGAAAGGTCTATCCGAGGACTACACATTTTTTTTCTTTTTATTAAAGTTCATTTCTAACTGTGGCGATCCCTAAAAACATTGTTTAGGGCCTAAAAATGGCCTCGCAAGTCAGAGACCCGAAAAATAGGAAACAAATTGCCAAACTGGAAAAATGCCAAAATGAACTAGTTGGAATAGGTGGGAGGCCACCAAAATCATTATGGATCAATCCTCCCCCTTTAGGAAGAAATGGTATCCATTGCATTTATTTCCCCCATCAGATGAGTAAATTTCTGTTGAATTTGGCCTTGGGTGAGCCACTTGCCTTGGTGTAGGAGTTGCCCTGCTTTGAAAACTCGATAAAGTTGGATCCTTTGTTGTCTGTTGCCCTTGATCTGTGTGTCCACAATATGATCAATGGATTCCTATTAGATGCAATTAGGGTTGAGCTTTGTTGGTCTCAACTACTCTGCTATCTTTGAGGTGTCCAATAATGGTGGGAAATATGGATGAAGGAGAGCCATGTTGAATACTAGGTGCGGGCCAAGGAAAGGGGGAATGTTGAGCGCAAAATAATTGTCAGCCATAGCCTTGGTGATGGTGTATGGCCCATACCCAAGTGGGTGAAGCTTCCTATGGGGCCATATAAGGTATTCTTTCTACAAGTGCAACCAAACTTTGTCACCCACCTGAAACTTATGTGGCACCCAGTGTTGATCATGGTGTCGCTTGTACTTGGAATTGGATTTCTATAAAATATCCTGAACCTATTGGAAGATGTGATGGATCCACTCAATAAACCCGATGGCTTTGTCAGCTTATGGTGGAGCAGGAGATGATTCGATCGAGGTTCTCACTAGGGGTAGTGCAACATCCATGGGGCCCAATGGTTGGAATCCCAACCCGCCTGAAAGGGGCTATGGACAGTTGAGCTATGCAGGGCTCTGTTGTAGCTATCTTGGACATAGGGAATGTCAGACAGTTGGCTTAGGTTGATGTAAAGTTGGTATGGATTTTTGGTTGTCATTGATGTCAACCATTGGAGAGTGATATTGTATATTGATGTCAATCCTTAGTTATTGATGTCAACCCTTGGAGAAAGTCCGGTAGCACAAAGGTTTGGGTAATGAACCCAAGTTTGTTTGATGTATAATGGTATGAGTTTTAATATATTTTAAGTTAATACTATTCTATATGGGTAGTACATGTCATTCCATTTCTGGTGGTATGTGCAACATCACATAACTACTCACGGTTAGAGAGTTATGGCCATGTGAAGTTGGAGAACCTAGGTTTGGGTAATGGACCCAAGTTTGTTTGATGTATAATGGTATGATTTTTGATATATTTTCAGGTAATACTATTCTATATGGATAGTACATTTCATGCCATTTCTGATGGTATGTGGAACGTCACATAACTCCTCACAGTTTGAGAGTTATGGCCTTACGAATTTGGAGAACCCTCATGAGTCATCTAGAAGCCCTAAAAGGTCAAAGTAGTCAAAGTGGTTTAAGATATTTTTATAAGGTAAATAATAAAGTGAAGTGATGAGTGTAGTATAATTCAAAGCGAATACAAAATAAATTATTTAAATAATAAAGTTAATAGAGAAATTACTAAGTTGACAAGTGGTTAGAAGTGGGTTAGCCCTAAAATAAGGAAAGTGGTTTAAGATGGTTAGAAGGTAACCCCTTGAGGTAAAGTGAAGTGATGAGTGTACTATAAGTCAAAGTG
>WSFP011279688.1:0-50013 GCA_009831015.1 Picea engelmannii
AATATCCTAATGTGGGCTCTCCCATACATTTCCATGTCTTCTTGGGTAGAATATTAACTTCAGAACCTAAATCCAGTATAATATCCCCCATATTAAAATCCCCAATGTTTGCATTTAGTCTGAATTCCCTGCTTGTCCTCCTTTTTGAATGGAGGTGATTGACTATCTTCTGTTCTTACTTCCCCTCAACCTCTGCGTTACATATTTCTAGCATATTTTGTAAAATTTTGACAGATGATGGGTCTTTTAACAACTTAACACATGTTTGCAGAAAATTTCTTATGTTAATTACTTTCTCTCCAGGTTGTGCTTCATTGGTGTGGTCCATTGAGGAGGGAATTTCATACATTGGTACGTTTTGAGTATGCTGTGTGGTTGATGTAGATGCAACATATTGCTTAAGGAACTCCTGTCTTTCCTCCTTGAATGTTTCTTTTTCTTTCCCCACATCGGATTGCTTTTGTGATTCCGTGTTCTTCTTCACCCATTGGTGTTGCACTGGATCTTGTCTTACTGCGTTATCTCCTCCGTGCATGACTATGTTGATGTTCCTCCCATCATCTTTGGATTTTGCATAAATCCACTGTACATTCTGATTGTTCTGGTTTCTCTTTTATTGGATTTTGCCCAATAATGTTGGACATTCCTCTATATCATGGTCTGTTATGCGACAATACATGCATGTCGCAATTGGGAGTGGACATTCCCTTGCATAATGTCCTAGATGTTGGTAGTTATGACATACTACTAGACCTCTGCTTCTTCCAAATCCTCATCTACTGCGTCCTCCACCTCTATGTCCTCCTCGTTCTCCTCACGGTGCATTGTACTGAGGTACCTGATTGTACTACACGAGGTTATATTGAGGCTGCACAGTGTTATACTGAGGTGGTACTAGGTTGAATTGAGGTGTATCTTTCCCTATCTTCATCTCTACTTGCACCCTATAAGTATATGAAATTCTTTCCCTCATCAGGTCCATCGTCCTACAATATTTATCATCATAACCCACTGATTTACAAAAAATGCAGTATGAATTCTTGGGTACTGTCTTCTACTTCTACATCACTGGACAATGATATGGATCATTCCCATGTGTTTTACATATCTTTCACCATGGTCCTCCTGTTGGCAAGGGGTTTGGTAACCCTGTTTCCATGTACTACGCGAAATTTGGGCACACTCATTCTTGTGGTATCCTTCTGTCCTGCATGTGGTACACCAAACAATTTATCCTTTCTCTTTTCCCTTATTCTGGTTTAGTTGAAATGTGAGGTTTTTCAGATCCTCCTTTATCTCTTCTATTGCTTGATCTGTCTTCTGATACTAGTTCTCTTCCAGTTGTAAGGCTTCCTAGAGAGCCTCTGCATGAGTTTGAAACTTCTTTTTTCTTAATGGGTATTTTAAATGTGGCAACAATGAATTCACAAAGAGGAGTCTATGTTGCATGTTAGTCATGAAATACTTCAACTTACCTTTAAGATGCTTAAACCTCTGATCGTGCTCCCAAACAGACTCACCTAGTTTCTGCCTGATTTCAATAATCTCATTCATGTACTGATCTTCTGAAATTCATTTATTAGTAGCTTCTTCACATCTTCAATTTTCCTTGTTGTTCATGATGGAATATTTAGAGATAAGCTCATGTACCAATCCAGTGTACGATCTCTTAGCGTGATAGATAATTGTGCAAGTTTTGTATCCTCATCTGTGATATGCTTTTCTTCCCAGATATTCTCACATATGAATAAATGATTTTCAGGATCCTATGATGTTTCTCCCTTAAATTTAGGTAACCTAATGGTGGGATCATGTCTTTCCATATTGAATTGTGTTGAGCTACTACCTCCGAAAAGTGTAGATATTTGACTACTACTTCCTGAAATGGTTCCTCCAGTTGTTTCTCCTTGCTTATATGCGTTTCTTGCTGTCTTCCTTCAACTAAAATTTGGTTGTCTAAATGGTGGTGTTCTTGCTAGTGTATTAGTCGCACATGGGGTTATGGCTTCCACACTGACACTGACATGGATGGGAGTTATACCTTCTATTCTTTCCCTTGGACCACCTATCTTCCTTTCATATGTTGTGCACAATATTTCCTCAATTGGCTCCATAGTGCAGAGATCCTCTACCTCCTCCTCATCACTTTCCAAGACCTCTCTCTCAATTATGGCTCTCTTATTATTCATCTTATATTGGTAGGGTACTCCACTGCGCTTCTTTCCAGTTGTTTCCATTATTTGCTTGATATGGTCCTCATCCATCATGATCAGGTCTATGGCCTCCTTCTTTCCCTTATCCATCTCTCCCTCCATCCTTCCATCTCGGGTCAGTGCTTCCCCCCTTCCCCCATGCATGCAGGGAAGTTTAGTTGTCTGATGCCATTGTCATTACACTTTTTTTATACAGTAAGATCTTGATTGAAGTGTACAACAATCTGATATACCTACATCTAGGTCCTCTCAGAAACTCCTGCTTTGATGAACTATAAGAATTCATGGTATCTACTGCAAATTCCGTGATAAACCATGCAACAATATTGTCTAACCAAAAATCTATTGCGCGCATGAATTTTTTGTTAACTTATTATAACTGCACGATCTCCACAGGATTCCACTCAAGCTTTATGATTTGATTCGTAGGGTAGTTTTGTTTTAACCTCAATATCCACTCTTGCAACACATGTGGGAAATCACAGAAAAAAACCTCATGCAGGTCGCTAAACACATACTTGTCAGATATTTGCACGGTGTTATTTTATGGTTTCTGTTATTCTTTTGTGAAAACTCAAGCTCCTTTGTTTTCAACCAACCTTCAATCTCCACCTTCATTGGATTCCATGGTTCAAACATTCCTTTTAATACCTTCATTCTCTAAGAATCTTTCATGGATCCTTTCCACTCAATCCCATGTGCTTCCAACTGGAAACATAACCATTTGTTGGTTACTCTTCTCCGCTTTCTACTCTTGGGATGACCCAGATTCAGATCTGAACATGTTTCCAACAAAACCCTCTAAAACTGTCGACCCTCCTGGGAAGCCAGAAGGAAACACAACACACAAAATGTACTGTGCAGTCTCACCCGAGATAGTTCTATGGGTTACTACAATGCTAATATGATTGCAGTCTGGGACATAGTGGGGATCTGGGATTTACTTTAATCTTCTTAGGCCTTGATCTGATTGTTCTTTCTATTATTCTTAAGATTCATTCATCTTTTAAGTATATGCATGCATTCTAACATATCTAACATATGATAGATCTAACTGAATCATTCATTCATCCATTCATCATCTAACTATTGACATAAGGTAAATAAGCAATAAACACAACACATAACGCCAGTTTTACTGTGGTTCACCCCCTCCTGGGCTACGTCCAGAAAGATCTGGCTTCTTAGGCTCTTTTATTTATATTTCTGCAATATATGGTGTTGTGTGCACTACAATTCCGATCATACAATCACAAACAGGTTCCATAACCTGTAAGAGGTTGACTAGATCGCATCAGATTGCTCAACCTGTGATCTAACCCTCAATATCTACCTATTTGACTCTGCTACAACTCAACAATTTACAAAATGGTATCATATCTTACAGTAGTTCTCCTAACCGGATAGAACAATCTATCCCACGTCGACCTCGACCTCCTAGGTACATATTTATACTAATTTACAACTTATCAACTGTTACAATCTCTTACAAAAACCCTAACCCTAACATGGTTAGGTTTTCCTGCATGCGTACCTTGCATTCTTTCCTCCTTTTCATGCGTCTTTTCCTCTCATGTGCTACTTTTCCTGCCAGCTCTCTTTTTCCAAATTAAGATTTACTTTCCAAAAATGGACTTTTCCTCAAAATTGGCCTGCACCCAACACCTGTCATGACTTGCCGTTGAGACTTATTTTCCTCTCTTCATCTGTATTCTGGACATATCTTGAGGGGGTTCCCTACTTTTTATGTTGCTTTATGGTCGCTTATGCATTTATGGCTTGAGTCATGCACCTCACCAATGCGTTGAATTTTCCCAGACCCCGCTTACCATTATTGCAATAGCCCTTGACCACCTGCTTCTTGCATTATTTGGCCTCTGTTTTGCATCCACCTACCTATGGAGAGAATTTTTGCTAAGAGTGGGCCTCACTTTCCAGTACCCATTTGCATTCATGTTGCTTAGGTCGGTTCCATGCACTTGAAACATAGAAGCATGTTGTTAATCCACTCGTTCTCCCCAAATGATCTAACTTTTACCCCTTTTTCGTGCTCGTTAAACCATGAAAATGGCATTGAACGAGATCACTTTTAACTTTTTTTCACGATTTTTAAACCGTGAAAAATACACTTCTCGAGTAAACTTTTATATCTTTTTTGGACTTGTAAAAAGACACGAAAAAAGATGCTTTTCCAAGTAAACTTTTACCTCTTTTTTGGACTCATAAAAGACATGAAAAAGGCACCTCACAATTATACTTTTAAATATTTTTTGGGCTCATTAAAATTGAATGAAAAATACACTATCAAGCACACTTTTATCTCTCTTTCTCTCTTGTTAAAAGATGAAGGAGACACACAAAAAACCAAAAAATAAAAAAAAGAGAGGGATTGTCTTACCATTGATCTATTTATGAAATGACAGTGTCAGTCGAGTCACCCTTGAACATGACACCTTTTTGAGTCATCATCTTACAGTTGGTTTATAGCTTTCCTAAGAGCCATACTAGTAATATGAGTCACAAATACTCCTCTGGATTGTTACTCTTCTAGTAATCATAGGGAGTGCTTCATTTAATCTTGCGTTGTTGCACTATATTAGTCCATCTCTTGAGTCTTGTTGCCAAGTCATCATCATGTCATGCTATATGTTCAAGGGAAGTTCAATACTAAGTTGACCATCTACTATTTTTTTGACCTTCCGAGTCGGTCATCCATGTGTCAATTGTACTTAGTGATTCTATATCTTCACATCATCTCTCACTACTACATTGGGCCCATTTTCCAACAATTTATCGATGCATGTTCATCGGCACAACATCTCACGTAAAACGAAGGATACAACCCATTTTTCATCGCGTCACCTCCATTGCAATATAGATGAACACTTCCATCATACCATTGATTGATGTAAGTTCCAATTCTAGGCTGTTCTCGTTGCTTGTCTGTCATAATAACGACTAACCTATGAAGAACATGCCCCCCAATCGACCAATGTTAATAAACAATGTTGTCTCCAATTCATTATAAGATCGACCAATGACCATCACCAGTCCGTTGTATCATCCACTACAATTCGTCTCAAGTCCATCATGTTTTCATCATTAGTTTTTCGAAAGGATCGACTAAGCTACGACAAATCATCAACCAATTTTTTTCGTACATGGGTTGTACCATCGATGAATTCTGGTCATAATATTGTCAGGAGTCCATCGAACTATCAACAATGTATCAACAGACTGACTGTGTTTCCTGTTGGACACACTGATCACACTGAGAGGGGGGGTGAATCAATGTAGGGCTCTTTTTCGCTTCCTTTCACAAAAATCCTTAGTTATCAATCACAATTTAGTCATCACTTATTACTGTCAATTTATAACCAATTATATGTAAACATATATCAATAAAAAATATCATCAATAATCCATCACCACAAGGATCACAAAGAACACAAGATGTATGTACAATTTTTTATTTATTATGGACTACAATCCTTGGGGTTCATCAACAACAATGGAATAGAGTATCAACTTCACAAGAGCACCAACTCTGCACAAGACTCAACTTACAAAACTCAGCACCAATTGAGAAGAGGATTGAATCCTCAACATATACCAATCTTTCAACAATTACGCGACCTGTCAGTAGTGAAACACACGTATATACGTGCCCTACCAATAGTGAAACCCGCGTATGTACACGGTCTGGCTCACAGCAGCCTGCGTATGCCTCCTGAAAAAATAGGGTTTTCGCTCCCCTTGAAAACTCAGATCTTCTGCAGCCTCTATCACATCCACTTCTGTCTTTCATTGTCCAATTTGTACCATAACCAATCACAACACATCTATGTTGTCCAACAACTTACTCATGCTTCTCAACCATACAATATGAATGTCACTTAATCATGTATAAGTAACCAATACACTATGGAAACCATACCAGTACAGAAACATAAGAGTGCTGCTCACTCAATCAATCAACCAACATAACCATATCACAACATCCATACCACTAATGCCTTAAGAATTCACCATACCATAAGCAAAAGTATCCATCAAAATAGTCATGTAAACATACCAGAACTTCTATGGCAGATCTGAGCCCATAGAATGTAGATCTGGAACTTAATTCAGATTTCAGGATCCTAGCACCAACTCACACTCAAGTCTCCATGAATTTATCTAGCTGTATACGCCCTGATCTCCTTCGGCCCGCATGTGTACACGTGCCACCTCACTACAACCTACGTATGTACTCACTCTGTATCACTGCAACCCGCATGCTCCTTCAGAAACTAGGGTTTTTGAACTTCCAAAAATTTTGCCTTCAAGATCTTAGACTTACGGAAACTTTGATGCGTCCATGAGAACTTGCAATGAATCTTTCACCCAGAATAGATCTTCAATATGCTCAAGAAAGATGCCTAGACAAGAGACCCTTTCTCTCTTATTTATACTCTCCAAGTAGCTTCCTTAGAATCATCCACTTAGCCACTTTGTCCACTTAGCCAATTTGTCCACATAGCCACCTTTGTCCAACTTTTTCCACTTAGCCACTTTGTCTACATAGCCACTTGTCCACTTAACCCACTTTCCTTATTTTAGGGTTAACCCACTTATAACCACTTTCCATAATTAGAAAGTTCTCCATTAACTTTATTATTTAAATAATCCTCTTTGACTTTGTCACTTCACTTTATTATTTAAATAATTTCTTCTTTGCAAACTCTTTGACTATCTTGACTTTTTGGGGCTTCTAGATGACACATGAGGGTCCTCCAGCTTCACAAGGCCATAACTCTCAAACCGTGAGGATTTATGTGACGTTCCACATACCACCAGAAATGGTATGACATGGACTATCCATATAGGATAGTTTCACTCACAAATTCACTGATCTTTATCTCATTATTCCATAATTAAGCATGGGTTCTCTAACCATACTTCTAGGATAACTCAACCGCAAAGTGTCTTCCCGTGAGGTCTTTCACCATAAGGGGAACACTTTTGAGTTCATCCATTTGTAGTTCCTATCAACCATGACAAGACAATAATGAGTCATCTTTACATCAATCCAATTAGAATAACCCATGACAACACATCACTATGGCATTGTCCCTTTGTCATTGATTCCATGGATGACCACATGATCCAACGATCAATACATTATTGCATCAATCCATGTATGCATCATATATCAATGAAAAAATATCGATCCATCTTCATCTATGCATCCATCCATCTATGCATCATATATCAATGACACCACATTGATCCATCTTCATCTATGCATCATATATCAATGACAACACATTGATCCATCTTCATCTATGCATGACATCATCTATGCATCATATATCAATGACAACACATTGATCCATCTTCATCTATGCATGAAATCATATAATTATGACTCCACTTGACATCAATCCATTGAAAACAATGACAATACATGATCCATCAATCACTACATCAATATACTATGACAACACATTGTTCCTTTGGCATCAATCCTTTTGACATCAATGCCAACATGATCCAACAATCTCCCCCTTTGGCATTGATGGAAATACCAACATTGATGTCAACACTTGTTAGCACCTAAACATGTAAGAAGGGGTATTTTTCGTAAAAGGCACCCCCCCACTGGCGAAAAGAGGACAAGCAGCGGAGTAAAAACCCACTTATCCTAAGTTGGGGTGCAACTGTGCATTTGCATAAGCAACGAGCAAATATGGGCGGCCAGAATCCGTGCACCCAGATCTGCGGTCAGGATTGGTTTCTGGACTCCCCTCGCCATTCTACCTTTAGGCGGGGGGTCCAGAATTGGCCGCACATCTCTCAACGACCTAGATCAGAGCACCCAGATCTGCGGTCAAGGTTGGATTTCAGACCCCCCTTGCCATTCTACCTTTAAGAAAGGTGGGGGGGGTCCGGAATTGGAAGCTCTCGGCGAGCCCCACATTGTCACTTCTCCAATATCCTCTGCCTTCCACCGTACGCCTTCCACTCAACTCCATCGTGGCCCATCCCTTTTCCCCTTTTTCTCTCATTCCCACCTGTCACCTCCTGCCAGGTGTTCTCCCCCTCATCCTCCAACTCATCTTTCCTCCTTTCTTCGGGCCCGCCGCCTTGCGGCTTCCCTGTCATTTTTCCATGGCACTTCGCCTCATCATCAGGTTCCATAGCCCTCTTCCCCCATCCACATGGCCCCTTTCCATCTCATCACCCACTCACCTCCTACCATGTGTCTCTCTTTCTCTCCCAGTCACCTTCATCTGTATGGTCATATCAACTCCTTATCCACTTGAGCCCCGCGTTCCATGTCACTTCTGCCCATCCACTATTTCCAATTATTCACCCCAGCCTTCGCACTAGCCTGCACGTCTTATCCATCAGGCCATTCAACCGATCCAGGTTGCAGTGCTAGAAGACCCCCACACCTCAAAAGTGCAGAGTTGGTCGTGCCTTTCTCAATCCCAAGGAAGCAATTTTTGAGGTAGTTGGTGGTGGTTAGACATTGCCTCCGCCATAAATGGAAAGTCCGGCGATGAATTAAAGGCACTTCGGTTCATCTGCAGGACTGTCAGGAGTTCGATTGTGTCTGTCACAAGTGCACAATCATTCAAAGACTGCATGTGTAGATTGTCAGTGGACATGCAGACACAATGTTTTTAATGCGGTGTCTCAGTTTCGATGTGGTGCTTTTTCTTTGAGTATATGTAGGCAATTTTTCCATTTTGTAATCATCGATGGTAGAGCACAGCTCCCGATTGTAAATCTTTAATCCAACCTTTGGTTCTCTGGTTATAGAAAGAACATTTGAGACTTCTTGTTTAATGGCAGCCAACTTCTTCTTTCCCATTTTTCTATGAATCTAAGATCCCAAGCATGAATGATCCAGTCGGGTGTTGCATTGCTATATTATGTAGGTTTGATTTTATCAGTTTTGCAATCTTCCTGGGTTCATTTTGAAGTTGTTCGGCTTTGAGTGGATCTCATAGCCAAGACTTTTCCTCTTTTGTGAAGGCTGCTGGAAGACCTGACGTCTAGAGCAGACTTTATTTCCTCTCTCTCTCCCCACTTACTCACCACTATCATTATTACTGGCTTAAGTTACGTCAAGACCTCATGTGTCACTACTGTTCCAGCCCAGTTTTCTGAGTTAGAATGATACTGTTCCGAGTTTACTTCCATCCGATCACTCCTTTATAAACAAACATGACATAAACTGATGGGCATCAGGCTCTGCTCCTGCTGCAAAGCAGGAGTGACTTCCGTCGCCAACATTTCTGGCGCCGTTCCCGGGGACGAAGTTGAAAATATTCCCTGGGATTGAACGACATTGAGCTTCTGATCCTAAAGGTGCATCAAGCATTAGAGCCCTTGAAGATTGCTACTGTGCACCTGGCGACTCCATTATGACGACTCCACTGGGGAGAACCTGTTGTGATTAGTTGTGGCTTCCAGCGACAGACACACGCAGTCCCATCCTCAGCTGCCTCTAGCCACACCTGAAGTGGATCTGGAGGTGATTATCAGAAAAGGGAAGGCCTCTCTAGGAGAAAGCTCCACCGTTGAACCAGGTAATTCACCACTTCTTTCCATAGAAAATCCATTTTCTTCTTCTCAGCTTCCTAGCAAGCCTGTTTTCGAGGTTTCCCATTTCCTGAATTTTGGGAGTGTTCCTGCTAAGTTTTCCCCTCCTGGTCTAGCATTAGAAGGAGAAATCCTTGTCACTCCCCTCTCCCCTGAAGCTATACCTTGGCGTAGAACTCAGACCGCAGAAGATTTCACCACCCCTCCTCTTGTTACTGTTACTGCACAGAGAGAAGCGTCTGCCCATTCAGGTCCCTTAGCTCTCTCTCTGTATTCCCCATTGTTTCCCTTTCCTCCAGGAAGCTCATTTCCAGTATCCCCTGTTCACACCCCTTCTCCTCTCAGTTCTCCTCCACCTAATATTCCCATGGCAGGAGTTAATCCCCCCATGACCAGAATGGAGGCCATAATAGATGCTAGGTATGCTCCCCTTGTGTTACCACAGCCTCTAAACGCCCTTCCAGCAGATGGATACCTTAAGCAGCTACCCAAGTTCACAGGTGAAGGGGACATAGCTACAGAAGAACACCTTGAAGCCTTTTACAACTTCACAGATGATCATGTTATCATGCATGCAGATGTATGGATGAGAATTTCTGTCCATAGACTAGAAGGTGAAGCTAGGAAATGGTTTAGAGCCCTGCCTCCTGGATCTATAGATGGGATTGAGGCTTTGGATAGAACCTTTCTCAGACAATGGGGAGACAAAAAAGACTTCATGTATTACATGACAGAGTTCGGGTCTGAGAAGAGAAAAGAAGGAGAGTCTGTCTCTGACTTCTCTAAGAGATTCAATAAAATGTATCATAAAATCCCCGTTGAGATAAAGCCCTCAGAAGCCTTTGCTAAGATCACTTATGCTAGTGCTTTTGATCCCGATTTCTACCTTCTGTTGAGGGAGAGAAGAGCCACTACTCTGGCTCACATATAGGATGCGGCCATGGAAGTAGAATCTAACATACTAGCTATTGACCAACTCAGGGATAAGGCTGATAGAGATATATCTAGGAAAAGGCCTGAAGTCTCCCCATCCCATTCCTCTCCCCTTCCCCTACAGTCGGATGAGGTAAATAGAATGCTAAAATCGCTTTCGGCTAGGATGGAAAGGTGGGAGTTAGAAGGGAAGCCCATGTACATAAATCCACAGAATGTTGATAGTAGAGGTTTCAGAAGACCTAATAACAATGTGCCTCAGGCTTTCCCAAGGGAACAAAGGGGAAAATAAAAAAAAGATCAAAGGATTCAAACCCCCCTCCAAAATAACCTAGTTGCTCATGAGGAGGGAGAGGATATAGATGAGCTTGACCCTGAAATTCACTGTATTGAAGAAACTTCCCCTTTTCCCCATTTGACTCAGTCTGCATATGAAGAATCCATTATGAACATTCAAATCAATGAGTTAGGTAAAGGAGAAAAGGCCAATAACACCTCTAGCAGATACCCTCTCAGGTCAAAGAAGAAAGAAGGAAACTTTGACATCCAAGATCAACCCCTCATAGCAGAAAGGCCTACTAAATCTGCAACAACCACTACTAAAGAAAATAAAACTTAGAATGCTTCGCTAGCGGTCAAAGAACTAGTCTCTGAGGTAAGGGAAGCTCCTAAGCCTATTTACTCCTTTAATTTTGAGCATGAAATTCAAAAGATCAGAATTCTCGTCCCCCTCTCAAAGCTATTTAAAATGAAGACCTCAAAAGGTCCCTCTCCAAACTGCTACAATCTGAGTCCCCCCAACCTTCCTCTGACTCAGTGAACCTTCAAGATGAAAAGCCAACAATCATCCTAGGTCCCATGGTGGAAGACATAGATGATTCATCCCCTCCCTTCTACACCTCCTTGAACATACATGATAAAGTGTTGCATAATTGCCTCATGGATTCAGGAGCTTCCCACAACCTTATGCCCAAAATAGTCATGGAAGAGTTGGGACTGGAAGTGAAAAAGGATTATCATGATTTGTACTCTTTTGATTCAAGGAGGGTGCAATGTATGGGAGTCATCAAATACTTGGTGGTCTCTTTGTTTCAGCTACCAATGAAGAGTGTGGTCATGGACATTGTGGTAGCTGATGTTCCCCCCAAGTTTGGCATGCTGTTGTCAAGGTCTTGGATTAAAAGACTTGGAGGAACATTACAGATGGATCTCACATATGCCACCATTCCAGTCTTTGGAGGGGAACACAGAAGGTTGTACAGAGAATCCCATCTAGCCTATATTGTCAGTGATGAAGCAAATCCCACCAATCATCCCATATTTTCACTTGACACTGATTTGGGGTCTAGTTTGTTGCAGATCACTGAAACTCCCGACGCCCCTTTACAGATCAGAAAGCGACCCATTTTTAATCAGGAGATACCTCCTCCGACCGCCTCTGTTTGGAAGATGTTCTTTGATGGAGCCTCTTCTAGTAAAGGTGCCGATGCTGGAGTGGTTCTCATGTCACCTTGTCAAGAGACCATATCCCTGTCATACAAGCTGGAATTTGAAACCACCAACAATGTGGCAAAGTATGAAGCTCTCATTCTGGGTACGAGGGATGCAAAAGAAATGGGAATAAGGGAGATGGAAGTGTTCGGAGATGCTGAACTGATAATCCAACAAGTCGGGAATATTTATCAGGCCAAGCATCCTCGGATCAGAAGTTACAGAAACAAGGTATGGGACCTGATTGATAATTTCTTCTCGGCTTTCAACATTTCTTTTGTCCCAAGGGAGGATAATACTTCGGCCAATTCCTTAGCTGTCTCAGCTAGTCTGTTTAGAATCCCTCTACCACCGAAGATCACATGTGGGGTTGAGATAAGATACATGCCATCCATCCCGGACAATGTAAAGCATTGGAAGGTATTCGAAGACGATCTTGAGATCGATAAATTTCTTCAGTCCGTCGATGAGTTTTCTGCATTGCACATTGATCAGGACCCTGATCCCAAAGGTGACCCTCACTTTGAGGTATTCTTAAATAAAATTGTTAATCACCATATTGTTCAGTTGCCCAGCAATCAAATTGCAAGGGGACTAGTCCCTTTAGAAAGTCTGTTCGATGGGAATGATGTGGCAGTAAAAGATAAGATTTCAGGAGTAGATGCTGATACATCCGAGTGAAACATTGGCACACAAGAGGAGCATAAGTTTGTTAAGTTTTCAAGCAGCTTGACTCAAGAACAGAGGGCCGAATACACTGAATTATTAAGAGAATTTGTTGATTTGTTTGCATGGACCTATGAAGACCTCAAGACATATGACACATCTATCATTGAACACAAGATCCCACTGAAGGAAGATGCCAAACCATTTAGGAAAAAGCTAAGACAGATAAATCCCATGTTGCTTCCTGTCATGGAAAGAGAGGTGAAGAAGTTGTTAGATGCCCAAATCATTATCCCCTTAAGGTACTCTGAATGGGTGGCCAATTTGGTCCCGGTGAGGAAGAAAAGTGGAGAAATTAGACTCTGTGTTGATTTCAGGAACCTGAACAGGAGCTCAAAGAAAGACAATTATCCCTTGCCCAACATGGATCACATATTGCAGAGGGTAACTGGTGCATCTAGGATATCCATGATTAATGGTTTCTCTGGTTATAACCAGATATCAGTCATGCCCGAGGACAGAGAAAAAACGATCTTCACCACTCCTTGGGGCACATTCATGTATGCCAAAATGCCTTTTGGATTGATGAATGCAGGAGAAACATTTCAGCGAGCCATGGATATATCCTTCATTGGGGAGAAAGATCAGTTTGTGGTGATCTATCTGGATGACATCACAGTCTTCTCCAGGTCGGACAAAGAGCACTGCGGTCACCCGAGGAAAGTTTTCTTGAAGTGTCAGAGGTTCGGCCTGTCCTTAAACCCCAATAAATCTTTATTTTCTATGAAGGAGGGGAGGTTGTTAGGTCATATATTATCAGCAGAAGGAGCAAGGATTGATCCCAGCAGGGTAGAGGCAATTCAGACCCTGTCACTTCCCCGGTCTAGAAAGGAAGTTTAGGCTTTTTTAGGGAAGATTAACTTTCTGAGGAGGTTCGTCTCAAATTTCGCTGAGATGGTGAAACACATCACAACCATGCTCAGGAAAGGAAGTGAAGTTAAATGGACTGCTGAACCCAGGGAATATTTTATCCAAATAAAGAAGACATTGACTGAGGCACCTGTGCTGATCAGTCCTGATTATTTCAAGGTTTTCCTGATTTTTTCTTTTGCTTCTTTTGATACAGTAGCAACAGTTTTATTATAGAAAAATGAGGAAGGGAAAGAACAACCCATTTCATTCTTTAGCAAGGCATTGAGAGATACAGAAGTCTGGTACGAGATCATGGAGAAGTAGGCCTATGCCTTGGTGAAATCTCTCAAAGCTTTCAAAGTCTATGTCTTGCACTCAAGGGTCACTGCATACGTTCCTTCAGCCTCTGTGAAGGACATTCTTATACAACTTGACATAGATGGGAGAAGAGGTAAATGGATTGCCAAGATCCTGGAGTTTGATCTAGAGATTAAGCCCACCAAGTTGATAAAGGGGCAGGGTTTAGCCAAGATGCTGGCTAAATCCAATTGTGAAGCCTTGGGGATTGGCCTAATCAATGCCTATTCAAAAAATCAGCAAGCTGAGTCATCCAACGAGAGTTCTCAGGGTGACTTATCACTAGCATAATGCACCTGGTACAAAGATATTTTGTATTTTCTGCAAGAATTGAAGCCTCCAGATGGAATGGGAAAGAGCAAGGCAAAAGCTTTAAAGCTCAAGGCGGTCAGATATTGCCTCATTGACCGAGCTTTATACTGGAAAGACCCTCTAGGGGTATTTTTAAGGTGCTTGAATCCACAAGAAGCCCATAAAGTTATGTTTGATTTCCATAGTGGCCTTTGTGGGGGTCATCATTTCTGGAAGACCACAACTCACAAAATCCTCAGGGATGGGTATTACTGGCCCACTTTATTCACCGATGTCTACAGAGGAATCAGAGCTTGCATCAAATGCCAAAAGTTCTCAGGAAAGAAACAACTCAAATCTCTGCCACTAAAGCCTGTAGTAGTTTTGACACCCTTTCAAAAGTGGGGATTGGACTTCATTGGAGAAATTCATCCTCCCTCAAGTGGCCAACACAGATGGATCCTGACTGCGACAGACTATTTCACCAAGTGGATAGAAGCTGCCCCAATCAGGAGTACTTCTCACAAAGTAATTATCATCTTCCTAGAGGACATCATAGCCATATTTGGCTGCCCTAGCATAATTGTCACCGATAATGCCGCCTCTTTTAGGTCTGAGCCTCTAGTTAAGTTCTGTGAATAGTTTGGGATTTCACTAGTTCACTCCACTCCCTATTATCCTCAAGGAAATGGACTGGCATAGTCTTCTAATAAAGGCCTGATCAAGCTCATTAAAAAATTATTGGAAGACAATAAAAGGGCATGGGATTCAAAACTCAAATTCTCTCTATGGGCTGATCGAGTGACCACAAAGAGGTCCTTGAACACCTCACATTTCCAACTTGTTTATGGGATGGAGGCTGTTTTTCCTACTCAACTCTCTCTACCTGTGGCAAAATTATTTCAGGACCTTGAAGGAGAGCCGGACCATATGCTCAGAAGAATTCATCAAATGGTGGAGGTGCAACAGATCAGGGAGCAAGTAATGAACATGGCCTAAAGTCATCAGCAGAAGGTCAAGCAAGCCTTTGATAGGAAGATCAGGAAAAAAGATTTCGAGCTGGGTGATCTAGTGCTCAAGTGGGATGCACCTAGGCAAGATAGAGGCAAACACGATAAGTTTGATGCCTTATGGATTGGGCCTTTCAAAATCTCTGAAGTATTCTTAAACAACACTTACAGGTTACAGGATTTGGAAGGAAAAGAAGTTTTTAATGGCCCAGTAAATGGGAATTTCTTGAAAAAATGTTTTTTCTGAGCCAGAGGCGGCTCCTCTATTTTTGTAAATATTGTTTTCTACTTTCGTCTTAGTAAATGACTCCATATCTCAACAGTAAGGAACTGGAACTGCAAAAAGTCCTTAGAGCATCTTAGGGACGACTCTATCCCCCATGGAGCCTAATGTTAGCACCTAAACATGTAAGAAGGGGTATTTTTTCTAAAAGGCACCCCCCCCACTGGCGAAAAGAGGACAAGCAGCAGAGTAAAAACCCACTTATCCTAAGTTGGGGTGGAACTGCGCATTTGCATAAGCAACGAGAAAATCTGGGCGGCCAGAATCCGCACGCCCAGATCTGCGGTCATGATTGGTTTCCGGACCCCCCCTCGCCATTCTAACTTTAAGCGGGGTGGGTGGGGGGGGGGTCCGGAATTGGCCGTGCATCTCTCAACGACCTATATCAGAGCGCCCAGATCTGTAGTCAAGGTTGGATTTCAGACCCCCCTTGCTATTCTACCTTTAAAAAAGGGGGGGGGTTCAAAATTGGCGGCTCTCGGCGAGCCCCACATTGTCACTTCTCCAATATCCTCCACCTTCCACCGTATGCCTTCCACTCAGCGCCATCCTGGCCCATCCCTTTTCCCCTTTTTCTCTCGTTCCCACCTGTCACCTCCTGCCAGGTGTTCTCTCCCTCATCCTTCAACTCATCTTTCCTCCTTTCTTCGGGCCCGTCGCCTTGCGGCTTCCCTGTCATTTTCCCATGGCACTTCACCTCGTCATCAGGTTCCACATCCCTCTTCCCCCGTCCACATGGCCCCTTTCCATCTCATCACCCACTCACCTCCTGCCATGTGTCTCTCTTTCTCTCCCAGTCACCTTCATCTGTATGGTTGTCTCAACTCCTTATCCACTTGAGCCCCACGTTCCATGTCACTTCCGCCCATCCACTATTTCCAATTATGCGCCCTAGCATTCGTATTGGCCTCCATGTCTTATCGATCATGCCGTTCAACCGATCCAGGTGGCAGTGCTAGAAGACCCCCACGCCTCAAAAGTGCAGAGTTGGCCGGGCCATTCTCAATCCCAAGGAAGCAGTTTTTGAGGTAGTTGGTGGTGGTTAGACATTGTCTCCACCATAAATGGAAAGTCCATCGATGAATTAAAGGCACGTCGGTTCATCTGCAGGACTATCAGGAGTTCAATTGCATCTGTCATAAGTGCACGATCATTCAAAGACTGCATGTGTAGATTGTCAGTGGACATGCAGACACAATGTTTTTAATGCGGTGTCTCGGTTTCGGTTTTCCATTTTGTAATCATCGATGGTAGAGAACAACTCCTGATTGTAAAGATTTAATCCAACCTCTAGTTCTCTGGTTATAGAAATAACATTTGAGACTTCTTGTTTAATGGCAGCCAACTTCTTCTTTCCCCTTTTTCTCTGAATCTAAGATCCCGGGCATGAATGATCCAGTCTGGTGTTGCATTGCTATATTATGTAGGTTTGATTTTTTCAGTTTTGCAATCTTCTTGGGTTCATTTTGAAGTTGTTCGGCTCTGAGTGGATCTCATAGCCAAGACTTTTCCTCTTTTGTGAAGGCTGCTGGAAGACCTGACGTCTAGAGAAGACTTTATTTCCTCTCTCTCTCCCCACTTACTCACCACTATCATTATTACTGGCTTAAGTTACGTCAAGACCTCATTTGTCACTACTGTTCCATCCCAGTTTTCTAAGTTAGAACAATACTGTTCCGAGTTTACTTCCATCCGATCACTCCTTTATAAACAAAAGTGACATAAACTGATGGGCATCAGGCTCTGCTCCTGCTGTAATCCAGGAGTGACTTCCGTCGCCAACAACACTAATCATTGATGTCAACATGTAGACATGGCATTAATAGTCATCTCAGTCACATCAATGTGACTATATCTCCCCCTTTGACATCAATGGAAAAGGGTAGTTCTCTCCTTGGGGATGCTCCCCCTGCCTGAACTCTCCTTGGGGATGCTCCCCTTGTATGGATTCCTTTGATATTCCTCTAGATAATCTCTCCCCTTTTGAACAAGGGAAATCACTCTGATGTAATGATGAAGACATATTGCTCATTCCCCCCATGACCATCGCTCCTCCTGGAACCATGCCTTTGTGCTCTTTCTCCAAGTATTTACCTTTTCATCTGATAAATATCTCCTCCTAGAATCATGGGAAGAAGAATGAATCCTATTGTGGGTATGTATCCCCCTATCTTCCTTGCAATATGAACAATATGCTACCACTGCAATATGCTTTTGTTGCAAATTCTACTGCTCAACCAAAACATAGATCAACTTCTCAAGAATGATCCTCTCTTCCTATGAAAATCCTTGGACTTGTCCATGCATCAAACTCATGCCATACCATACATCATGAAGCAAAAGATATGTCAACAATGAATGAATAAAACATCAGCCATGTATATGCTGTGCCATAGTGTGTGCCAACCATGCACAACACCCATGTACATCAACCATGTACATCAATACCATACAATATACCATAAAATATCATCAATGGGGTGTATCAACCATATGCCTCTACCAACATGCCAAACATGTGCCTCAAACAAGTGTTATATCACTCATGATATGCCTCTACCATGAACCAAGTGCCAAAACCAAGTATCTCGAACATCAAGATATTAATCAAGTATCATAACAAGTGTCTCAACTAAATCATACCATACATCAAGTGCATCAACCATGCACCAAACCTCAAAAATATGAACTACAATCACGATGTGATCTCATACATGTATGCCATATCAACCATAAACCATGTGCCAATCATACTGCTAGCAGGTGCCTCTAAAAATGTACCAAAAGTGTACCAATCACGCATCAACTATAGATCAAGCTATGACTCATCAATGATGTACAACATAATCAACTCATCAACTACATGTCCCAATATGTAGCTCAACCACATACCAAGTGCATGCACCAAGATATCCAACAAATATTCCTCTAACAATACATCATAAGATATATCAATGGAACTCAAATATATACCAACCATGTATCTCAACAAATCTGCCTCAACCACCATTCATTACAACAAATTCTAAGCATCCAAAACTACATGTACTAGAAGTGTGCCTCAATAGATCAATGATATCTCTAGCTATCATTATCATGATATATCTCATAACCAAAGTGCCATAACTTCACTGTCACAACCAACATTGTTCCTCAACAAAAAATGCCTCAATCCATACTCAAGAGTTAGTATAATGCATCAAGGATAGACTTTCAACACTCAACCATATGTCATCACCACATATATATCAATTATGTATGCCAACATGTAATCATGAAAACCTGCAACAAACCATGTCAGATCCTCCAACAAACCATGTCAGACCCTGCAACACAGATTTATACCATCACATCAAGCTGCAACTTATTTGCATAGCCTAATTTCCAAGGATTTTACCACAGGTACGCGACCTGCTGTACCGACAGCTCGCGTATGTACGCAACCTATTTATAGGTCAGCTCGCTTATGTACGTGACTGTTATCATTGTAACTCGCGTAAGCTTTAGAAGATGTCAACTTGATCTTGTCCCATGGCTGTCATTCTGCTCTGATTGTTCAGTCTTCTTCACCCACTTCTAAAGGTGTCCCATCTTCTCAGAACTTGAGCTATGAGCTTCCATATTTCCAACATTGTCTTCCTTTATAGCCTCACGTGTTCTTCTATTCATACTATATGAAACACTCCTCATGGATTGTCTTCTTGTGTTCCAACAAACCTGGGATTTGTGGCCAAATCCACTACAACTATAGCATCTCATGGCATGACAATAAGTAGCAAGGTGTCCTACTTGATAACATCTCCAACACCTTAGGGTGTTATGAAATCTTTCATTATTTTTCCTTGCATAATATCTGCATTCCAAAGCTTTGTGGCCATATTCATTACATGAGTAACAATGACCATGAAAAACATTTTCATACCTTTGCTTTGGTGTCCATCTTGAGGTGTCTCTCTTTTGAATTTTCTTTGAGGTGTAAAGATGGCTTCTTGATGTCTTCCATGCTTTGTACTTTTGGAAGTTTCCTTGCTTTGTGTAGATGGTTGACTTGCAATATTATTTCCATCTTTTGAGAACGAGGGACTTACCTCATGCTTCTTTGAGGTGATTGCTTCGAAATGTGTAGCTTCTTTGTTGTATCCAAGATCCGATTTATCATTTGGTGATATTTGACTATCCAATATTTCATTCAAGATTGTTGAGATATTCAATAATTTGTTTGACTTCTCTACTTTCTTTCTAATATCAACAACTTCAGCTTTCCACTTATGACATGACTCTTCCTTTTCATTTACTTGATTCTTTAATAGTTCCTCTACCCTTCTGGCTTCTTCAATTTGGGTCTTGATATGGATATTAACTTCAAGACTTTTGCTAATCTCATCATCTGCCTTCTTATTTTCTTCTATTTCATTCTTTAGTCTTTTGATCTCTTCTTATTTTTCTTCTAATTGAGTCCTTTTACTTTCTTCTTATTCTTTGAGCATTTCCTTTAGTTTCAAAATATGTTTTTGATTCTTTTCAAGAAACCTTTTAGTGTTCTCAAAAAGATATCTATAGTCTATATAACTATCGTCCTAGTTGTATTCATATAGACCCCAATCAACTTTATTTTTAAGATTTGAAAGTTCTTCTTCTACTTCTTCCATGGGATAATTGTCATCTGATTCTACACAAACTATTTCTAGATTGTCTTCTTCACTTATAGAGAAACATTCAACATCATCACATTTAGAATTATTGCAATCAAAGGATTTTGGAGATTCTTTGCCTTCATTGTTCTTGATGGAGTTGTATTTAGTGTCTTCCTTTTTGCCTTGGTATGTATTCTCTAGCTTTAGCCATATATCCTTGGTGGAAGTGCATTGTCCCATGCTTTCTTTGATAGAACTTGAGAGTCCATTGGAAATGGTCTTGAGATCCAATGCATCATTCTTCTTTTCTTCCTTTTGAGCTGCAAACTTTTACTTGTTCTTCAAGGGAACTGATCCACCAATAGTTTCTTTCCAAACACCTCCTTTTTATTTCAAATACTCTTTCATTTCTATTCTCCATGTTGAATAATTTTTCTCATCAAGGATTGGAACTTCATCATCCATTTGTGTGTCCATGGATCTCCTCCAAGTTTGTTAAGGCTTTAAAGTGAAGGCATGCTCTGATTCCAATTGTTGGACACACTAATCACACTGAGAGGGGTGGGTGAATCAATGTAGGGCTCTTTTTCACTTCCTTTCACAAAACTCCTTAGTTAGCAATCACAATTTACTCATCACTTATTACTGTCAATTTATAACCAGTTATATGTAAACATATATCAACAATAGATATCATCAATACACCATCACCACAAAGAACACAAAGAAAACAAGATGTATGTATAATTTTTTATTTTATTATGGACTACAATCCTTGGGGTTCATCAACAACAACTGAATAGAGTATCAACTTCATAAGAGCACCAACTCTGCAATGTAAGACTCAACTTACACAAATCAACACCAACTAAGAAGAGGATTCAATCTTCAACAGATACCAATATTTCAACATCTACACGACCTGTCAGTAGTGCATCACGTGTATGTACGCGCCTGTTGTTGGGAAAAACACCCTACGGACTAGAAAACTAGGGTCAGACTTGCATGCAAATTTGACCGAATAGAAACTACTTTTTTACCTACATCCCAAGATTTAAATCCCTTTTTATCAGTAAATGCATGGAAAAGGACCACCTACCTTATTACCGACGTTCGATGTAGATCCTTCGTTGCGCTTTGATTACTTGCTTGTGCTTCTCCTTCCACAGATGACCTGCACTCAAGACAAACAACAACGATGCATGCCTGCTACTTCTATACTCAAGGGTTAGAAATCAAGCATAAATTAATCAAACCATAGACAATCCATGAATTGGGACGGGAAAAGCATTCTTTTTATTACTAAAAGTGAATCAACTTACAAAAGATGAGACCGACCACCGCTCCTTGAACCTGATCCTGGGCTCCTCTTCTTCTGTCCTTCAACTGCTTTGCATTAAATCTCCTTTGGCATGAGGAAAGGCTAAAGGGTTGGGACAATGGATTACGTAAATGGGCAGAGTTTCTTTGCTATATTTTTTCCTCCTCCAAATGGTACCCCTACCCCTTCTTGTATAGGCTAGAAGGAGCTAGGGTTTTGGACGAACCCTCGACCATGCATGGCTGGGAGTTTCAGTTAACTGACCCATAGCTTTTTGTTCCGTTGGAAAATTTCCTTTTTTCGTGCTTTGGTAGGTACACGCGTGCTGTTGTGAGTCAGCCAACATGTACACGCGTGCAGTAATGGGTTAGGGCACGTGGGCCTTTACACAAGAGGATTTTCAAAGAGTTGTTCAACAGAGTTTTGGAAAAGAAGGGATATGAGTTGGCCTGATGCCAGGTAAGCATATGTGGTGCAATTTAGGGTTATAACAACGCCCTACCAATAGTGCAGCCCACGCATGTACGCGATATGGCTCAAAAAAACCTACGTATCCTCTTGAAAAACTAGGGTTTTCTCTCCCCTTGAAAACTCAGATCTTCTGCAGCCTCTGTCACATCCACTTCTATCTTTCATGGTCCAATTTGTACCATAACCAATCACAACACATCTATGCTGTCCAACAACTTACTTATGCTTCTCAACCATACAATATGAATGTTTCTTAATCATGTATAAGTAACCAGTATACTATGGCAACCATATCAATATAGAAACATAAGAGTGTTTCTCACTTAGTGAATCGACCAACATAACCATATCACAACAACAATACCAAGAATGCCTTAAGAATTTACCATACCATAAGAAAAAGTATCCATCAAAAAAATCATGTAACCATACCAAAACATTTATGGTAGATCTAAGCCCATAGAATGTAGATCTGAAACTTGCTTCAGACTTCAGGATCCTAGCACTAGCTCACACTCAAGTATCCATGACTTTCTCCAACTGGACATGCTCTGATCTCCTTCAACCCGCATGTGTACATTTCCTGCCTCACTAAAACCCACGTATGTACACACTTTGTATCACTACAGCCCACGTGCTCCTTCAGAAACTAGGAACTTCCAAAACTTTTGCCGTCAAGATCTTAGACTTACAGAAACTTTGATGCGTCCATGAGAACTATTGTCACATGGGAAGACCCATGGTTCAAATATTACAACGCACCAACAAAACCTAACTACTATCCTTTTCTACAACACCTACGAAGCAGATGCAGTCTCACCTGAAGTAGCAATAGGGGGTTGCAGGACACAAGTGTCTACAACCAGAGGAAATGAAAAGTGGATCCGGTACAACAACACACAACAATCTAGTTATTCTTTATCTCGCTTAAGCCTACTTCACAAGTTATATCTCAGATCTATCACAACAATGCAATAAAAATATAACATATGGAAAATAACACAACATCAATCACACATAACAACAAGATATACATGGTTCACCCTCTCCCTAGGGCTACGTCCACATAACTATGTTTCTTAATATATTATGTGAAAATGTACAGTTCTATCTGTGCACTTAGCTGCATATTTCTTTCTCTCTGTCTCTCTTTCTCCCTTCCCTCCCCACGCACCTAGCTGTAGGTTTAATCTTTTCACTCAGCTGAAGATCTTACAATACAGAATCAATATCGTCCTCAACAACAACACTCAATAATGAACAACCTAAATCATAGTTTCAATGAACCAACTATTTAGAAACCCTCTCGACTCTCCTAGACCTTTATTTATACAATATATGGCAAACGTCTAGGTGTTGAAATCCTAGATCCAAAACCCTAGGTCAACTTAAACCATGCTTTAAGGGCTTCACTAGCCCGTTTTTCCTTCTTTTCCGCGAGGTGCTCCCAAGCACTCGTTGATGTTTTCTTCTTCTTGTTCAGTTGTCCACGATCCACTTTCCTTACTGCTTTATCTTCCTAGATCTTCTCTTCCAACATCTATCTTTTCCTTCTTTTTCTCATTTTTTCTTCTTCTTTGACCACTTCGACCCATTCTCAATCAATGTGCCTTCCACGTAGTTCACACTTCACCTTTCTTCCTTAATCTTCCCTTTATTCCATAACCAAGGGCCAATAGGCCCCCAACACTCACATGTGACTCATCCAGATTCACTGCAAGACTAAACCTTCTGTTTTTCTTCGACTTCAGACTGCGTGGAACAACCTCTTCTTTCTACTCGGTCCCTCCCTTCCTTGTGCAAACTGTGTTTTCCTAGTCTAGTACCTAGTTTCAACTGCACCTGGTACCTGGACCCTTCTTCCTTTGTTTTTACTGAGAGTTGTGAGGCAACTAGTTGTCATAATACAATTTCAACCTCTCCCATTTACCAAAACTTATTTCCATTCTCCATTAAGGGTCTTCAACTATGCAAATCCTCCTTCTATGACATAGGCAAAATCAAATGGTCCTAGCCAATGTGTCTTGAAATTCCCTGGATGCTTCATGAACTTTCTGTCATATAACAATACCAAATCTCCCTGCATAAATGCTTTTCTCCTGATGTGTTTGTCACGATAAGCCTTTTCTCTTTCTTTTTGTACCCACTGATGAAATCCTTCAATAAACCTGTCTTCTTCCAGTTCTAGCAACTGCGTAAGCCTATCTCGAATAACACCCGTGCCATCCATACTTATAAATGCTACGATTCTTAAACTAGGAACCAAGTATTCCATAGGTACCACTACTTCCAAGCCATATACCAACTTAAATGGGGCCTGTGTTGTTAACTTCTTGCAGGTAGTTATGTAGGCCCATAACATTGCTAGAATTCTTAAATCCCAATCGTCTATGTTTACACTGCAGATCTTCATCAACACGGTCTCCAAGATCTTATTGAAAGCTTCGACTGTACCATTCGCTTATGGGTGGTATGGTGTACTATTTTGATGATGAAATTCAAATTCTTGAGTCAAGGCTTCAATAGTTTTATTAATAAAGTGAGTACCTTGATCGCTCATAAGGAGCCTTGGGCATCCAAACCTGGTTATGATATCCTCAAAGATGAACTACGTAGCTGTAGCTGCACTACAATCTTTAACTGCTCTTTCTTCTACCCATATGGTCAAATACTCTATCACAGTGATAATATATCTCGCTCTTGTGCACCTTCCTGGTGGGTTAATAGGTCCCACAAAATCAATGGCCCATTTTTCAAATACTTGCAATGTTAATTGTGGTGCCAAAGGCATATCATCTCTTCTAGAAGGATTTCCTACTCTCTGACATACATCACAGGCCCTGTAATATTCCTTAGCATCCTTGTGTAACATAGGCCACCAAAGGATGGCTCTAAGAATCTTCTGCACTGTGGATTTTCCTGCATAGTGTCCTCCTGCGATGCCTTCATGTGATTCTTCCATAATCAATGGTATTTCTACCTCCATAACGCATCTCCTCAAGATCTCATATGGTCCCATCTTATACAACTGTCCAACTATCAGTTGAAAATCGACAGGGCAGACTACCAACTGTTTCTTCTGCATAACTGTGTATTTGTGAGGTTCCATTCCTGTGGACAAGAACTTAACTATCTCGATGAAGTGATCGTCAAATTTCCTGATGGCCAGCAACTGTGCATCTGGTAGTGTATCTTCCAGACTAGTAGGTTCCTCTCCATGTTCTAACCTAGATAAGTGGTTAGGTCCCTTGTTCATTCTCCCTGTCTTAACCACGACCTCAAAGTCATATTCCTGAAATAAAAATAGCCATCTACATATTCTTCCCCCCAACATTGGCTTGTTGACTAAGTATTTCAACGCAAAATGGTCAGTGAACATCTTAAAGTGTCCTCCCAACAAGTAGTGTTGAAACTTTTGCAGTGCATACACCATAGCCGAGCCTTCTCTTCCAGTCGTAGTATAGTTCCTTTCAGCTGTATAAAGATTCTTGCTAGCAAAGGCGATGGGATGGTCAATGTCTCCTACACCTGGCTGTGCTAAAACTGCTCCTAATTCTATTGACGAAGCATCGACATGAACATTGAACTCCTTACTCCAATTTGGGAAAACCAAGATTGGCACAATGACCATTTTCTGCTTTAGTGTGTCAAAGCTCTATTGGCATTCTTCTGTCCATTGAAACTTACTATCTTTCTTTAATAGATTCTCCATAGGTGTAGTTATCTATGCATAACACTTAATGAAATTTTTGTAGTATCCAATGTGCCCCAATGCAGTGTGTAGTTGTCTGACCGAAGTAGGGGGAGGTAGATCAACAATGATGGAAATCTTGGAAGGATCTACCAACAATTCCTGCTTACACACAATATTCCCTAGAAACACTCCAAAGGGTGAAAAGAAAATACATTTTTTTAAATTCAGGGAAATCTGACATTGCCTACATTTATCTAACATCAATCTTAAACATTACATATGGTCTTTCATTAGGCTAAAGATAGTCCAATCATCAAAATGAGCTTCTAGGAATTTGTGTAAGAAGTCCTTAAATGCTTCAACCACCACCTTGGAAAAGATGGCTGGTGCGTTATTTAGGCCAAAAGGCATCACAGTATACTAGAACGACCCCCATTCTGTTGCAAATGTGGTCTTGTGTTGGTCTTCCTTAGCAATTTTGATCCAATGATAACCTGAAAATCTGTCTGTGAATGAGTAGACCTACTGTCCTTCTACATTATCTAGAACTTCATCAGTAAAGGATGTAGGGAAGGGGTCATGTAGGCATGCATCATTTAGTTTCCTTAAATATACACAAATCCTGATTTCTCCTGTCTTCTTATCTTGGACCAACATAGGGCTAATCCATTCATATTCTTCAACAGGTTCTATGATTCATGCTTCCAACATTCTGTCAAATTTAACCCTAACTTTCTGCTTATATTTGGGATTCAATCTGTAAGGTCTCTGCTTGATAGGTCTTGCATCTGGTCTCAAGGGGATCTTCATTTATCCCATGGGCCCTTTAATTCTCTTCATGTCTGTGAAATTGGTTAGAAATAAGTCCTGATATTCATGTAATAGATTTGTAATCTTACTGATAGTAGCATCATCCCAATAGTCTCCCACATTTGCTAGTTTAGGTGCTTTCTCTATTCCAATATTAACTTTCTTGATTTTAATTGGCTGTCCAACAAAGGGTAATTCAATCCCAGGTCCTTCTACGTCTTTGTGACCTTCATTTTCTGCAATGTTTAAATCTCTAGGGTCATCATCCTCATAATCATTAATATTGTAGAAATCCTGTAATTGCTGAAGAGGCGCAGTCCATTCATCTTCTTCTTTCTGAAAAGGGAGGTTAGGTGCCTCCTCAAAGAACTTTTGTCTTACAATTTGTAAATATTGATCTACTATAGGGTACTAGCTTTCAAATAAGAAGGTTACTATAAAGTTACGAGTCATTTCATACCAGTCTGTAGTGATGAGGCACAATTTTGCATGCATATACCTGTTGTGGGTGGGAAATACCTCCTACGGACTAGCACTAAGGGTTTTATCATGCATGCAGAAATGACCTGAAGCTTCCTACTTTTTACCATCATCCCATGCCTAATCCCCATTATTCATACACAAATACAAGGTTAAAGAGATCAAGTTGACGTACCTTGTTTTCCGTCTTTGATGTCGATCCCTTTTCACGCTTGATCACTCTTTGACTACAACTCTCCTCCCAATGCTGACCTGCATTCACAAAATATAAACAAATAACTCCACATGCATTTGATCTATGAACTAATGGGTTAGAGATTTAATCAACATATAATCAATATTCAAACAATGGAAACCTCATATGGTGGGACGGGAAGAGTACTTCTTTTATTAATCTCACAAGAATACCTTACAATAGTGAGATCTACCACTACTCCTCGAATCTAGTCCTGGGATCCTCTTCAACTGTGCTCCAACTGCTTCTGTATATGCTTCTCTTCACACAATAGTTGCAAAAGGTTGAGGCAAGGGGAGTGCTAATTTGGGTAGAGTTTCTTTACTATGATTTTTCCTCTCCTTAAATGGGATCCCTACCCCTTCTTTTATAGGCTAGAAGGAGCTAGGTATTTGGTCGAGTGACTGGCCATGCATGGTCAAAAGGTTTAGTTAACTTACCCAAAACTGTGTGTTCCATCAGCAAATTTCCATTTTTCGTGCTTTTGTAGGTACACACTAGTTGTAGTGAGTCAACTAGCGTGTGAACGTGGGATGTAGTGAGTCAGCTAGAGTGTACATGTGGGCTGTAATGGAGTAGGGTTCGTGTGCCTTTAAAAAAGGTGCTTTTAAGAAGAGTTGTTCAGTACCAGCTTGGAAAAGAAGGAATATGAGATGGCCTGATGCCAGGTAAGAATGTCTGGTGCAAATTAGGGTTATAACAGATGCCCCCTAATGTGTGAGGTCAGAAGAGCATCTGATGGCCGAAATACATTATCAATCTTTATCAATGTACCAAACCAGTGAGACCAGGGACCAAAATTTGGGAGGTGCCATATGCAAAATAACAATTTATCTCACCGAGGCGGGCATACCCATGCTTAGGATAAAATAATATCATGGATGCCAATCAAACACACTGCATATCCATGCCATATAACTATATAAAGTATAGATGCAAGCAATACACAACGTATCTACATCTCAAAATAAAAAAGATATACATGTATAGTATCCATCTTCTAGAAGCTGATAAGGCCTGATCGTTGGAGATGAGGTCTTGAGAGCTCGAGAAACAACTTCAAAATCTTCAAAACTTGGGTAGGAGTGTAATATGAGTGTACGACTTCACTACCCAGAGGTCTTCGACGGCTCGTCGGGCATGGACTAGAGGATATTGATGATCAAACTGAAGGCTTCATTGATTTCGAACAAAGACTTGATTGGACTTTCGGGATGACCAGGCATGAGGTCAAGAGAGAAAATGCAGAGGGGATGACTCAGGCTTGGTAAAAAATTCCCTTGGACAATATCAAAACAAATGATGAGACTCAGACATCCAGGTGGATATCGGTGGCCACCCACCTTTTCCAGCTGGCTCAAAACAACTTTCTAGCAATTTTGATAATTTACTATTTTTTGCAGTTTTTTGGGTCCTGAACTTCCAAAGTCGTTTTGAGGCCCTAAACAACGTAGTCCTTGGATAGATCTTGTATTCCTCAGATAGATATTTCTAATGGGCTATCATACGCCTAAAACAGAGATCATATGCAAAAGTTACAACCCCGAGAAGTTGATGTATTGACCTACCCAAACGGGGCCCACATGACTTTTGGCACTTCATCTCCTAGGGTTACGTTTTTGGATGTTTATTGTTTTTGAAACTCCTGTTTATTGTAAAAAGGCCTTGAGAGCCTCATTATAATCATCTTCTTGTGAATGAGTGCAACCGTCACATCTCTTCTCAGAGATAAGCTGCCACCATTCCAACAAGCTTGTTTTCCGCTGCATTTTACAGTTTCATCTTATTTCCTTATTGAATAGAAAACCAGTTTTACTGTATCTCTGTTATTCTGTGTTAAGCATCTGGTAATAATCTGTAGTCATTTTGTTCTGCTCATAAAATACGGATCATCATGGCATTGACATAAGTTCACGATGCAAGAGGAAACACAAACTCTCCATATGTTTGGAAGAATAACCAAACGAAGGAGGACACAACGCTATGTAGAGAGAACAACTTCCTAAGGTCATATTAAATCCCCGAGCATGATGAACAAACGAAAGGATTTGCTTTGTCCAAGGGCGACTCATTGTGCTGCCAATAAAAAGAAAATATTTTTCCCTTCCTCTTTTTGGGGTATACTTGATTTTTGTTGTCTTTTTCAATAATTTTGGAAAAAGAATAAAATAATGCTACGTTACAAGGGAGGAATGAGTGTCGTAAACATACTAGTTATAGGCGCAAGGAAAAGACTGATGTTCAGAGCAAGGGCACTCAGAAAGATCCCTCCAGGGGTCAAGGTGTCAAGATGCAAAGGAAAAGTGCTACAAGGCTTGCGTTGTGAGGCATGCTTCAGATGGTTCAGTTGAGAGCAACATGGAGCCAACATTAGGCCAACGATGTAGTAATGTAACCATGGTTAACAAGACACAATGATAACGTCCTTCGATGTAAGTTTAACGAGCCCAGAGAAGGTAAGCTTGATGTTTTTTCATATTTTGAGAGTCTGAAAAATCCTAAAAGGAGACTCCACGAGGGTACCTTTTTCGAAGATAGTCTAGTCGGTTCGAAAAAGGGATAAACTAGCACCAACCGGACGCCTATTCAAAGCCATTTTAATGAGTGTGATAAAGACAAGATCACTCAACAATTTTTTCATTTTTAAGGAGTCTGAAAAAATCTTAACTATGGACTCTGTCAAGGATGTTCTTCTGGACCATTTTAACGAGTGTGAAAGAATAAGGTCACTTGACGATCTTTTCAATTTTAGGGAGTCTAAAAAGAGCTTTAACTATGGACTCCGTGGGGGTTCCTTTTTTGTAAATTTAGTCCCTCAGGCTCGAAAAAGGGTTAAAATTATACCTGAGAATACTCTTCTAGAGAACTGAGGCTCCTAGAGTATACCTTTGTTCGTACAATTGACCATCCAGACCAAAAAAGGGGTAAACTACCACCGAACAAACGTGAATTCAAATTTCAGTTTAGCGAGCGTGAAGGTCAACAAGATCGCTCAACCATCTTTTCATGTTTAGAGGGTCTGAAAAGGGCTTAAAAGAAGACCCGTTAATTTTTGGGAGTCCCGAGGGTGAGGTCAAGAGTGATAAGGAATCATGCAAATGAGGCTCAAACTCATAATCAGGAAAAACTAGTAAGGACTCCCAGGCCTATAGTCGTTAGTGACAGCATGGACACCGAAATGAAACCAAGATATACCTAGGGAATCCATGTTAAGGTAGGCTCTACCACTAAATTATGACACTCCTAAAGCAACAATGATGGTTCCGTGTCACAACTTGGTGGGATTGATCCTATGGCAAAGAAAAAAATACAACAAGATGCAGAAAGTGGAGGTGGAATCCTATCTTAAATGCAACGAGTTGGAAAAAATGGCTTTTACCAAAGGACCTTCAAAATGCCCCAAAACTCCAAAAAGTTTCCCAATACCCAAAGAACACTTCTCATGACAATCCAAAGAAAACTCATGAACCATACTATATAATTTCCAGTTTAGAAAAAATGACAAAAGGGTCCAAAAATTGACAAAAAGAGGCCAAAAAGTCTATAAATAGAAGTTGGCAGCTCATTATCACCATTGCTAATTGAGAAATTGACTAAAAGCCAAAACTACCCCTTTGTGAAAAGAGTTGATTCCGGGAGCCTCAGTGGATGGAACAACCATCCGCTTGGACCAAGTAAGTATACACTACCCCCTCTTGTAATTTAATTATTTCTTTATGCATTTAAGTTCATTTTTTTGGGGGGCGTCAACCTTTAAAAGGTCGGCCCTATGTCCACACAGGCTGTCTTTTGACAGCTCGAGTGTACATGCGCGCTACCATATGTCAGCCCGAGTGTACACACTACTGTGAGCACTACAGCTAGTGTGGACCTTCCATTTAGTGTAAAAAAATTAAAAGAAAGAGTTAACCCTCCTGGACTTTGTCTATTTGCAGGATGTATGTTCACTGGAGGGAAAGAGATCATGAGGATATTGATGTGTTTGTCGATGAGGACCCTGATGCTCTTGCTACATTGTTTCAATGTGGTTTATTAAAGTTTTTCCATTGTCCTTTCATGCGAGCACAACCTAGGCTACTGAATGCCTTGGTGGATTATTGGCATCCCGACGCAAAGAATTTTATGCTAGAGGGGCAGTCGTTGGCTCCAACGACAGAGGATATATACTTTTTGACTGGCCTCTCAAGGAGAGGGGAACCAGTCAATTTTCGTACCTTCCCCTTCAGGCCTCACAACATATCGGAGTTTATTGGACTCCATTGTGAAGCTGACACTGACAGAACAAGCTCGCAGGTGACGATAAGCAAGATCTCAAACCTATCACTGAAAGTGATAGTGTTTCTCATTGGGCGGATTAATGGGTCTGCGTCTTTGCATTAGGCTTCCCGTGCGCACATGAATTGTGCATTTCAGTGCTTAAATGCACAAATATTTGACTGGAGCACCACATTACTGGATTGTATGAAGTGGCAATTAACAAAGTGCCGAATGCAGAATCAAAGGAACTTCGGGTTTGAGACGATTCTTTGTGATTTCTTATTTGAGAGAGTGCCCAGTTTCATTCCTAGAGAGACTATACAAGGGCACGAGGCCTCTCACCCCACACTATGCAGATGGCCGACATTATTACCGCGATAGGGGGGAGGGAGGACCATTGAGGCCTTTGATGACAAGTTATTTTCTTGGTGGGCGTGACAGATTCTGGTCATAGAGGACTACCCCTATGCCAGGATTGACTTCTCTAGAGATCCTGAGATACCGGTACCTCCCGGAGAGCACCGAGGAGAGATGGGTAAGTTTGCTTCATTTTTTTTTTGTTTTTTTGTTAAATATATATAATTTTTTTTATATACACCAGAGTATTTGACAGATCTATGTCTATTATGTGCAGATGTGGGGCCAATGCGACCAACGGACTATGCGAGGAACAGGCGACGTCCTCGACCGGAGGCCGCCGCAGCCGCAGTCGACGGACTATCCATAGCAGGAGGACCTCCAGTCGGTGAGGCTGAGAGAGTTTTGAGACGAGTAGAGCGAAACTTTACATCTCTCACTCACACAGTCCCCATGTTAGAGATAAGGGATTTTTCGTTGTCTATGCAACCTCATGTAGTGGGGGCACCACTGACGTGGGTCCGACTTTTTTGGCATTTGGAAAACACTGTTGACCATTACAACAGGGCCAATAGGCCTTGTCCTTAGTTAGGTTTGACTTTTCACATGTCGAGGGCACTATTTGTATATTTTTGGGGGCATAAGCCCCATGACTCGTTACTGGATGTATTTTTGAGGCGCTTGCACCCATGCATGTACTCTGATATTTTTGATATTATATATGGATTTTTATGTCTTATGGATTACATTGGATTTTTTTTTAAAGAATGTATTTACATGTGCATGTGTGTGTCTTTCTTATATGTGTGCGAGATACCAATCTAAAATTTGATTAGCTAGAGTATCTGTAACTTGATTTAATCTCCTAGGAACATGAAAATATGTAATATAATCAAAGATTCGTTCTAAGAGACGTACCCTAAGGAACCGTCAGTGTAAAGTAGGATCATGAACACGATAGACTCTATTTAACTAAGACACAACCAACTGAGCATCTAAATAGACCTGGAGGTGAGAGATACCAAGTGACAAAGAGTCACGAAGCAACTCAATAACTACGCTGTATTCGACGACATTGTTTGTGGTGTCGCCTAAACATATACTTCCTGAAGATAACAACTATCCCTGAGGTGTAAAAATTACTCAAGCTACGGAGGCAAGCCTCTGAGTGTGTGGGCTAGTGCTGTCTATGAATCCAATGAATACCTATGATTCACTTGACATCTACCACAGTGACAAAAGATAACATAAAAAATGACACGTTCATAAAACCAAAAGAAACCAAAGAGTAATAGTACCAAGAGTATACATATGTTACAAAAAGTTACTCAAGGTGACCTACCTATGAGTTATACTTCTTGAGGTAGAGCCCATTTCTAGTTTCTGCCAAAGCATTTCCCTCAAAGTCTACCAGACGATAAGCACCCTTTTCTATAACCTCTTTTACAATGAAAGGTCCAAACCACATAGGTTTGAGCTTGCCTACCCCCAGGGGGTACTTATATTGGTCATAGACTAGGACAAGGTCGCCTTCTGAGAAAATCCGAGGACGAACAAACCGATCATACTGACACTTGAATTTTTGTTTGTGAGCCTCGTTGGCCAAAGATGCATCCCAACACTGCTCATTGAGCTGTTTGAGGTATAATAAACATTGTTCAAGTGGTGAAGTGTCTGGAAATAACTGTACTGCTAAATTTAGAGATGGGATCTAGAACTCTATAGGCAAGACCGCTTCCAGCTCGTAAATGATTTGAAAAGGTGAGAAACTAGTTGTAGTCTTAACAGACATTCAGTAGGCCCACAATGCTGAGTATAACATCAAATGCCAATTTGACTTGGCCGAATTGATCGTTCGCTGTAGGATGGTCTTAAGAGATTTATTGACAACTTCCACCTGACCATTCACTTGAGGGTAGTAGGGTGACGAATGTTCCTGCCTCAACCCAAGATTTTATGTTAACTCGGTCATCATTGTGTTCTGAAAGTGACTTCCATGGTCGGTGAAAATCTCTCTTGGGACGCCGAACCGTGCTATAATCTGGTTAAAGAAAAAGAGGGCAGTAGTCTCGCCATCATCTTTGAACATTGGCATAGCTTCGACCCACTTGGTGAAGTAGTCTAATGCTACGATGATATAATGGTGCCCCCTTGCTGAAGGAGGGTTGCAGGTAGTGTAATCAATCCCCACTTGGTGAAGGGGCCAATAGTGATGACAAGAAACATGGGAGCGGGATGTGCCCTCATATTCTGTGAGAATATTTGACATGGGTGGCACTTCTTTACTGATGCGATACAATATTTGATTAGTGTCAGCCAGAAGTAACTAGCTCGTAAAATCTTTTGGGCTGTTGCCAACCCAGACAAATGACCTCCACATGCTCCAGTATGGAAATTGTTAAGCACGATTTCTTCTTCTTCATGAGTGAGGCAACGACGAAGGATGCAATCTACAACTTGACGATACTGAGTATCTTTGAGTATGAGATAGTTCTTGGCTTGATGGCATGTACAACGACACTCATCACGAGAAGCAGAGGTGGGGCACTTCAAAGTCTGGAGATAGACAAGTATATCTCCATACCAGGGGTCCGAAGATGCTATAAAAAACATATCTCCTTGAATAGGTGACTCTTCGGGCATAACATCACCTGACTCGACCAGAAGTTCCAAGATGAGTTCCGCAAAGACCAGTGACTTTTTGGATTTCCCCGAAACGAAATCTAAGTCAAATTCCTAGAGGACAACTATCCATCTACTGATATTTCTACTGATTACCTACCGTGTCAACATGTATTGAAACAGATTCACAACGACAATGACGATGGTCTTGCAAAAAAAAATATAATGACGGAACCGTTGGACCACATGAACTGCTATCAGCGCAAGTTTTTCAATGTGAGAATAATTGAGTTTCGGTCCACCCAGGCCTCGACTCAGGTAATGAATCACATATTCTGAGAGCAAATCATCCTCTTGAACTAAGACCATGCCAATGGTCAACTTTGCTGCAACCAAGTACAATAAGAAATCTTTGTTATAATTGGGTGGTCGAAGCAGAGGGGCAGTCGTGAGGACACATTTCAACGCTTCGAAGGAGCATTGAGCGGCTTCGTCGCAATGAAAAGGAATGTCTTTCTTTAGTAAACGCATAAATCCCTTTGTGATCTTGGCATAGTTTGCAATGAAATGCCGCAAAAAGTTTTCTTTTCCCTGTAAACTCTGAAGTTGAAGGATTGTACGTGGGGGAGGCAACTGAACTATTACCTCAACCTTGATAGGATCAACCATGATCCCTGCTGTTGAAACTATGAAACCTAGCAGACGACCCGACGTCATGCAAAAATTGCATTTGTTGGATTCAAGCTAATCCGGAAGTAGCGACATCGCTCAAAGATAAGTCGAAGGTGTGTGGGATGATCAGTTCTCTTACAAGATCGTGATTCTAAATAATCTAGGTAGGCCTCGACGATATGTTTGAGATCGTGGAAAGCAAAAGACATGGCCCGCTGAAAGGTGACTCTAGCATTTTTTAGACCAAAAGGCATCTTACGATACACGAATGTACCCCATGGACAAATGAATGCTTTTTTGTGTTAGTCTTCGGGTTTGATTTGTATCTTATTATATCCCGAGAAACCATCCATGAAAGAAAAAGCCTCGCAACCTACGCATTCATCGACTATCTGGTCAATAAATGGTGTGGGGAAATTATCTTTGGGACAGGCTTTGTTCAAATCATGGAAGTCCATACATACGCGAATCATACCTTGTTTTTTGTCAACCGGCACAGGGTTTGACACCCATTGGGTCAAATGGACGGGGTAGATAAAACCTGCCTTAAGTAGTTTCTCTACTTCAACCTTAATAGCTGCTTCTTTCTTAGGATTAACCAGATGAAGCTTCTGCCGAATCGGCTTAGCGTCAGGATAAGTCGTGATTTTGTGTTTAACAATTTTTGGATCGATGCCTAACATTTCCTCATAAGACCAAGAAAAAACGTCGCAGAATTCCTTAAATAAATCTGTGTAGATTCAAATCTCTTCAGGGGAGCAGTCAACTCTGACGAAAACATTCTCCATGATGCCATGGGTTCTGGAGATGTTAATAGGTATAGTTTCGGAAATGGTTGCCATATTACCCTCGGCATAAACATCATGTGTAGCCAAAGGATTGATAGGACAAGACCTATCTCCAGTCATAGCCAAAGTGAATTCCCCTGCTTCAATTCTGCGTAACACTGGGAGAAAGTAAGATCTGTGATGAAGATCATCCCAGGGTTTGTCCAGACTAGTCATTGCTTCAATAATTGCTTCGTCTAAGGGCAAGACTAAGTCTAAAGAATCCGTATTAACAAGGGAACATCGAGCCCAAATAGGCTCTAGAATTGGATCTAACTCTTGTGCAGGAGTTGGATCGGGGTCGGCGGAAGCTTGTTGGACTAAAGAGTACACTGGTTCTACTGTGGACAAGGGCATGGACATACCATGGTGCCCTGTCCCTTCCATCGTGGCCAATGGGGAAGGAAGAATCCATGGATCGTTAAAGTAAGTTGTGTGAAACGATGAAACTTGAAAAATCTCAACCTTATGGTGGTCAGATATGAACTTAACGTCGCCTTGAGGAGGTGGGTAATCGAAGGTACCCATCAAAGGTGGGCACAAACCAACCCCTATGTTGACAACACCAGGTTGAGGGTTATCAATCATTGGGACCGCGGATGCCCCCAATGAAGGGTCAGGACGGGAGAAAGACAATTGATCAATGGTCACGATCCGACCCTCATGTGGAAAAAACAAGACCCAGAAAAATGTAGTGACTACTGCTTGCATAGAATAGGTCCAAATCCTCCGTAACAAGAGATTGTAGTCAAGAGAAGCATTGACCACTTCAACCTTGACACATAGGGTTTTCCCTCCTAACTACATGGGAAAAGAGGGGATAATTCCATTTGGTCGGAACGAATGACCATCGAAAGCGGTAAGAAGAGTAGGTGAGGGAGACAAAGAAGGCTGACCAATGGCCTTCCAACACACCAAAGACATTACACATGCCGAGGCGCCCTCATCAACCATCGTGTGGAAAATGTTCTGAGTAAAAGTTTTTGTGGTGTAAGCCACTACTATCTGGAATGCTACGTGGTAAGGGAGATGAGGTTTTAAGTCAGTCGTATCAAGAATGATCGTACCCGGATTACAAGTATCGACGGATCCTAAAGCGGCTAACAGAGCCTTTCTCTGGGAAGGGCATCTTTGGAGGAATTCCAAAGTAGACATCGCACAAGGGGTTTGAGACAAATCCTCCACCACATAGTAGTTCTAGGCAGCCCTTGCATTTGGGTTGTGAGAAGCTGTATTAAATGCACCTTTTGGGATGCGTGTCATGGTTTCACCCAACGTCTTCTCAATCTGGAGGGGAAGAGATGGGGTTTCAACTTCTTTACCTTTCTCAGAGGTGCTTGGCTTGCTGTAATCGTGTGCTCTAGTTGATATATAGGCATCACCTTTCATCATATACACATTCATGGATGCAGGGTTGCTTGAAGACGGAGGTGGTCCTTGACTGCCCCCTTCCACGCTTGTAGAGGCTTGGGTTAGATTTTTCCCATGTTGGAATGGGTTCGTTAATACAGAAGGATGCTGCTGTGAGAATAACTTTTGGGCCTCTGCAAGCTAAGGGAACTGGTGAGTCAGGTGGTATTTTGCGCATAGATTACACAAATACTTCGACTTCTTTCTTCCGGTGTTATCCCCACCAACATTGTTAGTGGGTTTCTTATCCCCCTTACCCTTTTTACGTTGTTTCTTCTTTCCATCAGGCTATTGGGTGGCCTTCGGATTTGTCGATTGCACACTGTGTACTTCGACATTTGGGTAGGGGGAGAAGCCAGAACAGTAGTCTGGCTGACTGTTGTATGATGTATAGAAAATTGCTACAATTGTTTCATCACTTTTTCAACGGGCTTTGTTTGTGCTGAACCAACAATACCATCGGCATGTGGTCCAACTCTCTGTCTGATTTTCTCAAGTATGGATCGTGGCACATCTGGAAAGATCTCGTATAGTAGACCAGACTGAGAATAAATTAGCTCAAGATGTTGATCTCTCATGATTGCAACTTCTTCGGAAAACACTCCCGACGTTGCGATGCCTTTGGATAACTTTGGGACCAAAGACTTAAGGAAACACTCTAGCATGAATGTTGGTGGGACTGGCACCTTAATCAAACTCTTCTGACGTCTCCATTCTCGGATGTGATCAGAGATATGGTATGTTTTGTTCGTTCAAAATTGGCTAGCAATTCTGTGCCAGCATCGTATCTCATAGGTAATTGGAAATGGTTTAGGAAAGCCATTGCCAATTCACCGAAGGAAGAGTATCTTGAGCGGTCGAGCTTGATGTACCATTTCGCAACACTCCCAATGGGAGTATGTTGAAACAATCATAACTGTACGGAGTCGTCTTTCAACGAATTAGATGAGCACCAAAGGTGAAAAGTAGTCACATGATCCCCTGGATCTTCGTTAGGCTTGGCTTCGAACTTTGGTATGTCCAAAGGCAACTTCGTCGGCATAGGGGGCCAACGCGAATTGTGACAGATAGGGTCATTCAATAACCTTGTTAAGTCTGGAAAATGCAAGGTTGCCAGGAAAGGTAGTTTGGGTTGTTGGTGATAACCATGGAAACTGGAGTTTGATTGGCACCAGGTTGCCAGGAAAAGTTGGGTTGCTGGCCAGGGTTCTGGTAAAAACATGGCCATTAGCATACATATTATGCATTTGAGGAGACATCATCGAATGATTACTGAAATAGGACATAGATGGTTGGGCCTGCATGACATTCAGAGGACTTTGGGAAGGGTTTCCCCATGCTGATCCCATGGGCATAGGTATTGCGCCTTGCCTGGGGTTCCATTGGTTATGAAAGGAGTTGCCTCCGATCGACATTCCTGACGAGGGAACTAATCCCTGCCAAGAATTCCAAGGTCTTGGTGTGGAAGAAGTTCCTGGGTTTTCCCCTTGTGCATGAATAGTACCCTGCATAGGATTAGGTTGTCCGTAACAGAGGTTTCCCCCAGTCAGGAAATTAGCTGATGAGAAAGTGTTTTTACCAAATGCACCGCACAAAGAAAATGGTGTCGAACCTACCAACATATTATGTGAAGGTGGTCCTTGACTCCCTTCTCCAAATGAACTATGTTTAGCGTTTGGCCTGGCGGAATGTTGGTGGGCACCGCCGAGCGAAGGGGACGAAGGAGGTATATGACTTGCTCCGTAAGGGAAAGTGTTAAAGGGAGATGAAGTGCCCCCCATGGGTCCTTGTAGAGGAGCGTTAGATCTCCTTTCCCCCAGACCTAAAGTCCGTAAAGTAGATTATTAAAGTACAGGACTTGTACCTGAGCTAGGCATCCCGTATGAGAACGGAGGGCCTGTCGCACTCTGTGTGAAAGGAGCAGTGACCACCACTAAAGACGGGGTTAGACCACTACTTGAGGTAGAGGTCGTCAATACCATGGTGTCTCAGACTGATGACGGTGGGTTAGGAGGTGGAATACCCCCTGTGGTGATAGTTGTAGTGGGAATATGGGAATTCCCGGAAGAAGTGGCTGCGTTTGTTTCCATTGCTGCATGTGACACTATCTGGCACTCGTAAGGATAAATTTGTACGATGAAAGGTGCCAAAATATCAGTGGTTGGAGTTTCAGACGGACCAAGAGATTCCTCTCCAAGGTCTGAAATGGTTGGTTCCTCCGAATGTTGGTCGAGCATAGTTTCCTGTGACCTGGTCTCTTCAAAAGACCCTTGTTGGTCTAGCTTTCACCTTAGCGGTGGAGGGGGTGGCTCCAGTGTAACCGGTGGTAGGCCAAGAAGCCTTCGTGACTGGCGAAGCTCGTGATCCTCCACTGTGTGAGAAGATCAAAGACGCACTATGGATTTCTATTCGTTCAAAAACAACACACACTAGAAAAAGTCCCTACGAGATAAAACAAGCAATCACTAAACTAGTCGGAAGAACAATTACAACAACCAACACTAGAGAAACTTACCGGTGCAAGTGCAACTCGAATACGGAAGCACCCTCCAGGTATACTCTGCAAAGTGTGGCCCAATGTCTGTACTAGGTACCGTGGTCTACCCCCGCAGTCACCTATGTAAGTCCCTAAAATAATGGCAACTAGGTTGCTAGCGCGTGAATAGTCACTAGGCGGGTACAGTTGACAGTCGGGTAGACCGAAAAGAGCAGGGTATAAAGACCAAAACCTGTCAAGGCTATCAAAATCAAGTGGTCCAAAAGGCAACTGAGGACCTCGAACGGATTTGAGACCCACGAAGCTCCGTGGAAAATGCAATCGACGGAATCCCAAAACAAGCCCTCTATATGCGTTCCCCACTACGCTTGGTCCGACTTTGGAGGGGTTATCTCTGCTTCCTTTCTGCACACAACCTCGTGTTTAGCCCCTATTTTAGAGGGGTGTCCCAAATAACTTTCACGATACTGGAATTTTAACACTCCCTAGCACAAACTCTTATGTATGTTTTGCAGCCTTGAAGAGTTTTCTTTTCAACCTAAATCAAGGCTCTAACCTAGACTAGTTGATGGACCCTACAAACATAAAGTATAGTTGATTTTAATTAATCATTAATTTTTTATGGCTTGTCTTAAGTCAAAGGTTATGAAAGTGAAACTAGTGATGTTTTGAGAGATGAAAGAAAAGATAAACAAAAAGTTGGAAACAAAATAACTTCTTCTTGACAAAATGTTCAATCAACTTTTCAAACTAAATTTTTTTCTAAGATCTTTGAACAACAAACTCAAAATAGGATTTCGCTCAACTACGAGCTACTTATTGTCCTAAGTAAACAACCAAGAACTTATGAAAGCAAAACTTTTCCCGGTTACTAATGCAAAACAACAACTACTTAACCAAGAAATAAAAGATTTTTTATTTATTTAATGCTCGCAAAGCAAAAAGGAAAAATGACGACAAGTAAAAACCAAGAACACTTCTGGCCTGAGAGCGGATCACAAAGAGTCACTAACAATAACACACCAGCTAATGAAAGCAAACTCTCACACTTGTCTAAAAACCCTATGAAAGAAAAAAATTGAGGAGAGCTTTTTAATGAAAAAGAAAGCTATTGCTGTAATAAGACCTAAGTTGCCGACTGCTACGAAAAAGACCAATATTAAATCAAGGAAATCCCTGATAGGTATAACTCTTGATGAGGAAGAGGATGAATGCCTCTCCTTAAACAAACATTTTCTCAACAGGCACATTGTTGACAGTTCAAAAACTAGCGTGTCCACGCGAGCTGTGTAAGGTCAGAGCGTGTGTACATGCATGCAGGCCTTATACAGGCTGCGTGCACCTATGCAATTCTTCAACAATAAAATAAATAAATAAATAAATCAACCACTGGAAGAGACTACTGGTATTGAAAACTAGAGTCCCTTGAAGACTCAGAAACTTACTTTGACAGAAAAGAAAAACAATTCAAGGAAAATGTTATAGAACAAGACCAATATGAGGTGGTACCTAAGCTACAAACTGCAAAAATAGAAACCATAATGAGATTTAGAAAACCCCTGAGAAGGATCACTTCTGACAGGGGAGAGGATGACTGCCTCTCTAATTTTTTTTTTTTTCTGAACTCAGACACGCGACTGACACTTCATCAGCTAGTATGTGCACGCGGGCTGTGTGAAGGTAGGGTGCAGGTACACACATGCAAGCCTTGTACATGCCGCGTGTACCTCTGTGACTCCCGTAAAATAAAAAGCAGCCAAGCAAAGAAAGCAGGGAATACTGGTATGGAAGACCAGAATCCCTACTAGCTTAGACTCTTGCAGAAACTCAGAAAAAAAAAGGTGATGAAACCTATTTAAAACTACCAAAAAAGTATCCCCAGAAAACCCGAGAGTTCCCCAGTATGGTTGCCAATTCTGTTGTGGGTGGGAAATCCCTCCTACGGACTAGCACTAAGGGTTTGATCATGCATACAGAAATGACCTAAAGATTCCTACTTTTTTCCATCATCCCATGCCTAATCCCCATTATTTATACACAAATACAAGGTTAAGGAGATCAAGTTGATGTACCTTGTTTTCCGTGTTTGATCTCGATCCCTTTTCACACTTGATCACTCTTTGACTGTAACTCTCCTCCCAATGCTGACCTGCATTCACAAAAGACAAACAAAGAAATCCACATGCATTTGATCTATGAACTAATGGGTTAGATATTTAATCAACATATAATAAATATTCAAACAATGGAAACCTCATATGGCGGGACGAGAAAAGTACTTCTTTTATTAATCTCACAAGAATACCTTACAATAGTGAGATCAGCCACTACTCCTCGAATCTGGTCCTGGGATCCTCTTCAACTATGCTCCAACTGCTTCTGTATATGCTTCTCTTCACACAATAGTTGCAAAAGGTTGAGGCAAGGGGAATGCTAATTCGAGTAGAGTTTCTTTTCTATGATTTTTCCTCTCCTTAAATGGGACCCCTACCCCTTCTTTTATAGGCTAGTAGGAGCTAGGTATTTGGTCGAGTGACTAGCCATGAATGGTCAAAAGGTTTAGTTAACTTACCCAAAATTGTGTGTTATGTCATCAAATTTCCATTTTTCGTTCTTTTGTAGGTACATGCTAGCTGTAGTGAGTCAACTAGCGTGTACATGCGGGATGTAGCGAGTCAACTAGAGTGTACACATAGGCTGTAATGCAGCAGGGTGCATGTGCCTTTAAAAAGGGTGTTTTTAAGAAGAGTTGTTCAGTACCAGCTTGGAAAAGAAGGAATATGAGATGGCCTAATGCCAGGTAAGCATGTCTGGTGCAAATTAGGGTTATAACAATACCAGTTGATAGGCATAGTTTCCAAGGTGTTAATGAACTTATGCACCTACAGTTATTTAGGAATGTTTCCTCAAGCCTCCTCACAACTTTGCATATGGTCCTTATGACAAATCTGACATGTGTAGCGAACTTCGCATCCTTCGGCTTGTTCTGAAAAGTGCACTGTAAATAAGGTGCGACACTGTGTCCCCTCCGCAATGTTCTTCTTATGTGCTCCCCACCATATAGCTGGTGTGGCTTTCAATGCCTCATCCAATGCCAACATCCTCTGTTGTACTGGTACAATTTTCTCAAATTCAGTTAGAAACGTCTCTAAGTGATTTAAACCATCAAATGTTGGAAGATTACTTACTTCTGTGCTGATCCAACAAACTACTCTGGTCAGCCTGACACATAGTCATGTGGATACTTCATACTTCCTATTCTGCCAATTTTCCAATGCCTCTTCTGAATCTGATGAACATGCACTCTCACTTTTCCAGCTAAGATTTCTGTCTACTGTAGGATTAAGGTAATCCTGTTGTCTTGCTGTTAGCTTGTAAATGTTCTCCAACTCATATGTGTGGTCTTCTTCCCTGATAGGTTCTGTGTATCTGCGACCTTCATCTGAGTCCAGAGGTGCGATGACTTTAAGGCCAATCCTCTCAAATGTCATTCTTCTCTTCTTTAGGTCAACAACAATCGAATTGTTAAAAACCCAATCAATTCATAATAGCGCAGGATAAGTACAACTATCATCAACAATATCAATTACTTCAAAGTCTGTAAATGTCCTTATCCCATCAATGTCTATAGGGACATTCTCTAGTCTTAGAAAGGGGATCACCGCCTACTGATTGGCCATCTTGAGCCTGATAGGGGAGTAAATCAATCTAGGTTTTCCCATAAGTGCCCAAGTCTGATTCATCATCAAATTGACTTCTGATCCCAAGTCAAGGACCACATAGTCCACACCATAGTCTCTAATCTGAGCACTAAGGTGTAATTCCTTATTTTTCCTTCTCTTTCTAGATACCTGATGTATTTCTTTATTCAACAGAGGATCGACCCTTCCTATCTCATACTATCTCATCAAGTATTAGAGCTCTTGTATAGCTCTTTCATCCTTAATCAAATTAATGCAAGTACATAAGAATTCCATAAGCTTTCTTACCTCTTTTCCTTTCCTAGCATATTGATCAAATGCCAATGGAATTCCACATTCCCTTACTTCTGGTTGTGCCTTAGATGAAGAAGCTTTATCCTTCTCCAAATTCTTTCCTTGCTTCCTCAAAAGTATGCCTCTCTCTCCTTGGATCAAACAACTATGCCTTCTCTGCAGCTTTTCTGATTCCTAATACTTCTACAATCTTTCCTGGAGTCACTCTGTCTCCTCCTGTAACAACGCCTCCTCTAGTAATAACAATGACTCTGGGGTCCTCACCGCGAGGTTTTGCTGATATTAGTTGAACTTGCTAGTTTCCTCCTCGTCTCTCCTAGAGTTTGGCCAACAATACTTGGCAATATTCGATGACATGATCGAATGAGTTACAATAGTTGCAAGTGGTACACAGGTTCTGACAATCTCTTGCCAAATGTCCTGGCTGTGCACATTTATAACATATGATCTATCGTCTACCTCGAACCATACCTCCTCCTCATCCTCTTCCTCTGAATCCACTGCGAGGGTTGAAGTTTCCTCTTCCTGGGGAGTTGAACTACTCAGTGTTCCCTTCTTGCTGTGTTTCTCCTTGAATCCTATATGTATCCGTTGATATTTCATGCAGGAGATCATAAGCCCTACAATCCTTCTCATCATGTCCCACAGACTTACAGAAAGTGCTGTAAATATTGGTAGTTGTATGGACATATTTTTTCATATAGTAACATTCACCAGGGCGATGTCTCATTCTACATACCTCGCACCAGGGTACAATAGTCTTCTTCAAAGGACTAGGTTCTCCAGAGGCCAAGTATTCATGAAATAGGGGACATTTCTCTTTTTCATGGCCCTATGATTTACATCTGATACACCATATATCTTCTCTTTTCCTTTGTCTTTATTCATATCTTCGATTTGTAAGGAAAAACTAGTTAACTGATTCAAGATTTGACTCATACCTGGGCTGGCTTCTCCTACAAGGGTTGCTTCTAGTTTGATTGCGATATCCAATGCTTCAGCCTGCGAAGTGACCTTCTTTTGCATCAGAGGAACTTTGACATGTGGTAAGAGAGAAGAAATGAACCATTCTTTATTCTATTTGTCTGGAATTTGAAAAAGCAACCGACCTGTTAGTGTCTTAAACCTCCGATTGAAATCCCAAAAAAATTCAGTGACCTTTTGTTTGATCTCTTTCAACTCTATAATGCATTGTGACTCCAACTTAGGTTTCTTGAATTCTACACTCAATGCAGTATTGATAATATTCAGCGGTTTAGGTTGTCCAGGCTCTGAAACAAACTTCATGTACCAGTTTAGAGCGCGATCCCTCAAGGTGGTGCTGAACTGGGTTCTCTTAATAGCTTCGTCGGTGAATTTCTTGATGCTCCATATATCTTTGCCTAAGAACCAGTGCTAATCAGGATCTTCATATCCATCTCCCCTAAATATCAGTAACCTCATTTCATCTGCCATAGATCTTCCTTGTCTTCTTGACTGAGTATTTACTAGATTGCTTGTAATAATACTCTGATTGTTTTGACTACTTAGATTACTCAGGTTACTCTGGTTACTTAATGCTTCTAAAAAAACATGGGGAGTGATATTACTTACTTCAACAGTAGGCACAATGCCTGAAGTTTCTGGTTCTCATTGGTGAAGTTCTTCAGTCTATACTTCCTCTTTTCTTGCGGATTTTGAATGTTCTTCATCTATTAGATCTGCTTCTTCTCCACTGTAGAATCCCTCATCTCTGTATTTTTTCTTAACTAGGTTCATAAGAGGAACCTCTCTGAATGGTCTCCCACTATGCGTGTGTCCAGCCTCTATGTCACTGTCGCTGTCTGAATTCTTGAACATTAGCTTCATTATATCTTCAGGTTATTCTTCTCATGCAATAACATCTTAATCCTCAGCTTCAAAAAGTGTAGGAACTTTCCTCAAGGTCCCTTAAAGAAGTACCTCTCTGCTTGGCTATACGATTCAACTCTGTCAATAACAAACTCAGTAATGTACCCTCCAATAATGCTATCAAAACAGAAATCCACGACCCTAGACACAACATTATCAACTCTCTTGACCTTCTTTATCAACGCTGTTGTCCAAACCACATGTGGTCTAGATCTGATCTCAAATTGGGTATCTCCTAATATGGTTAACGACTCATATAACTCTTTATGAAATCCTCCAAAGAAAATCTCGTGTATGTTGGTGAAGATGTACCTTCCCAACCAATATTTTGCACTAATATTAGGGTTCTTGTTCTGGGCTTCAACGAATTCCTTTTCTTGTTCTTCTATCCACTTTTGAATTTCCATCTTCGATGGGAACCACCTTGACATTCCCTCAAAAATATCTCGGTCTTGGCAGCAGAACCATTTGTTGGCACAGGGGCAGACTCAGGGTTCCACTCTTACAATGCACCAACAAACCCTAACTACTAGCCCTTTCAGCAACACCTGCGAAGTAGATGCAGTCTCACCCAAAGTAGCAATAGGGGGTTGCAGGACACATGTGTCTACAACTAGAGGAAATGAAAAGTGGATCAGGTACAACACACAACAATCTAGTTATTATTTGTCTCGCTTAATCCTACTTCGAAAGTTATATCTCATATCTATCACAACAATGGAATACCAATATAACAGATGGAAAACAACACCTCATCAATCACACATAACAATAAGATATATGTGGTTCACCCTCTCCCTAGGGCTACGTCCACAGAACTTTGTTTATTGATATATTATGTGAAAACATACAGTTCTATCTGCGCACTTAGCTGCAAATTTCTCTCTCTATATCTCTCTTTCTCCCTTCCCTCCCTGCGCACCCAGCTGTAGGGTTAATCTTCACACCTAGCTGAAGATCTTACAATATAGACTCAATATCATCCTCAACAACAACACTTAACAATGAACAACCACAATCATAGTGTCAATGAACCAACTATTGAGCAACCCTCTCGACTCTCCTAGAACTTTATTTATACATTACATGGCAAACGTCTAGGTGTTGAAACCCTAGATCCAAAACGCTAGGTCCAAAACCCTAGGTCAACTTGACCAGTGCTTTAAGGGCTTCACCATCCTGTTTTTCCTTCTTTTCCATGAGGTGCTCCAAATCACTCGTTGACATCTTCTTGTGCTTTCTGATTTGTCCATCATCCACTTTCCTTACTACTTTATCTTCCTCGATCTTCTCTTCCAACGACTAGCTTTTCCTTCTTTTTCTCCTTCTTTTCTTCTTCTTTGACCACTTCGACCCATTCTCAGTCAATGTGCCTTCCGCACAGTTCACACTTCACCTTTCTTCCTTAATCTTTTCTTTATTCCATAACCAAGGGCCAATAAGAACTTGCAATGAATCTTTCACCTAGAATAGATCTTCAATATGCTCAAGAAAGATGCCTAGACAAGAGACCCTTGCTCTCTTATTTATACACTCCAAGTAGCTTCCTTAGAAGCATCCACTTAGCCACTTTGTCCACATATCCACTTTGTCCACTTAGCCACTTTGTCCACATATCCACCTTTGTCCAACTTTGTCCACTTAGCCACTTAGTCTACATAGCCACTTTTCCACTTAACCCACTTTCCTTATTTTAGGGTTAACCCACTTATAACCACTTTCCATAATTAGAAAGTTCTCCATTAACTTTATTATTTAAATAATCCTCTTTGACTTTGTCACTTCACTTTATTATTTAAATAATCTCTTCTTTGGAAACTCTTTGGCTATCTTGACTTTTTTGGGCTTCTAGATGACACATGAGGGTCCTCCAACTTCATAAGGCGATATCTCTCAAACCGTGAGGAGTTATGTGACGTTCCACATACCACTGTAAATGGTATTACAAGAACTATCCATCTAAGATAGTTTCACTCATAAATTCACTGATATTTATCTCATTATTCCATAATTAATAATATGTTCTCTAACCATACTTCTAGGATAACTCAACTGCAAAGCGTCTTCCCGTGATGGATTTCACCATAAGGGGACCACTTTGGAGTTCATCCATTTGTACTTCCTATCAACCATGATAAGACAATAATGAGTCATCATTAGATCAATCCAATTGGAATAACCCATGACAACACATCACTATGGCATTGTCCCTTTGTCATTGATTCCATGCCTGACCACATGATCCAACGATCAATACATTAATGCATCAATCCATCTATGCATCATATATCAATGACAATATATCGATCCATATTCATCTATGCATCAATCCATATATGCATCATATATCAATGACAATACATTGATCCATATCCATCTATGGATCATATATCAATGACAACGCATTGATCCATCTTCATCTATGCATGACATCATCTATGCATCATATATCAATGACAACACATTGATCCATATTCAACTATGCATGACATCATATAATTAGGACTGCACTTGACATCAATCCATTGACAACAATGAAAATACATGATCCATCAATCACTACGTCAATATACTATGACGAGACATTGTTCCTTTGACATCAATCCTTTTGATATCAATGACAACATGATCCAACATTTACGACTGTTACTGGGTCAGGAGGAAAACGTTATGCTAGCCAAATCATCGATGAACTAGGTCGTCGATGGACCTACTAAGGGTTATTATTAAAAAAAAAATTGTATCATGACAAGATCATGAATAACTCATAAAAAATAAAGGCACACACACACACACACACACATATAAGTTCTCAACTGTATGCATATTATAGTTTAAAGGCACAATAATATTGCATATGTGATCATGGGGGAATTTAATGAGTTCTCATAAGACACTTTAAGCATGAGTAATTGTTTCAACAAATGGAAACATCAAGTTTGAAGTGAAATCATTTACACATAGTATCAATGAAATAACATTTGTTGCAACAAAATAACATTTGTTGCAACAAGATAATCACAATAATATGCCAACAATTATACCATGTTTATACAATTATACAATATGTGAAACAAGTATAAAACCTTCAAATCATAACCTGAGGAACAAACTCTACAATCATGAGACAACAAGAAATATAATGATGAATTCTGATCTGCCTCCACTCTAACTCATGCAATGTTTCTACTATAATGAAACTCTAATGGAGAATAGAACAATTCATATTTTAAGATTCAAACTACAGATACATAACAAGTAGTTATGATATACTTTGAGCATTCAAGAATTATGTGACAAAAACAATTAACGATTTAGAAATTTCCAACCATCCAGTGGATACCATGCATTGTGTTAAAGGTCATTGTTATAAGGAATAACAAACTTCCCACCAGAATTATTATTAACCAGATTTTCTTATACATCACTCATCATACAATAAATTCATTGTTGTATCTTGAATTGACCTTCACAATCAACTAATAAGTGGAACGACACAAGGTCTAGGAAGGTTGGGATAAGATCATTACATAATCAATCATCTGATCCAAAATATATGCAAATGTTACAATTAAAAAACTGTCAAGTGGAAACTCTGTTACCTCTAGGTATTCTGCATTTTTGACAGTTGGGTAAACAACTAAGATAACAAACAAGTGTAGGAAATGTCCCATATTATGATCAAGTCATTGAGACAAGTTTTGGGGTAGTTTAGTTGTTGGAACAATTTGTGATTAAAGGATTTTGCAACAACCTTGTAATAGAGAGGACATACTTGTATTTGTCTCCTGGAAACCCTGTAAACTCAGACCTGTACACAGATAAGGTCAATAAAGGTAGCTAGGATTGAAAATACATGCATGTTAACTGCAACTATGTGGTTTTATGTGAATAATAAATATTACATTGAGAAAGTAAAGGAAGATTCAAAAGAGAGTAAACCAAGATTCAATAGACAAAGGGAAAAGCAAATAACTGGTTAATTTTCAATGTGACATTTGTAGTGCAATAACATTAACTAGAAGTAGGATAGGAAAATGCAGTAGCAACATTGAAACTAAAGATAATAAAGACATATATAACATTAAA
>ML834311.1:0-13578 GCA_009831015.1 Picea engelmannii
TTGGTTTTGGTGGTCCCCACCATTATAATGTTGGTCTAGTCATAATTTGGGCTTCTTCCTCATTACTAAACACCCCTAATGAGAAATAATTACCTTCCCGAGCTACAATCTAACACTCCCTCTTAGCAAGGGAGGTACTGTCATAGATGGAGCTTCCTCCTCCATGATCCACCTCACTATGTATTTCTCCCTCTAATTATGCTAGACCCATCCTTTCCATGTCTGGATACTCTGTTTTCTCTCCCTAGATGAATCTTATACAACTTGCATTAGGATTACCTGAGTATCCCCATTCCTCCAATTTAGTCCATTCCTACCTCGTGGGTCTATTGAGAATATCTTCTTGTACTCTCACACGTGGCTTATCAATCTCAATATTATCCTCTGTAAGTTTGTAAACTTGTCTCTCCCACAACTTATATAGGCCATTCTCACTTATGCCTATCATCATGGGTGGTCATGTTGTTTGGTCTCTAACTGAACGGATGCGTACACCACATCCAAAGAAGCTTACCCCATAGCCTTGATGCTCTAAGGATGAGATTAAGAGTACAATGACTCTCAATATTGGTACATAAAGTACCTCTGGTATCCTGAGAATCCTTCTTGATTCTATTTGTAGTGATACTACTCCTTTTCCTTGAATAGCCACCATGCTAGAATGCACACCACACTTCACAAATCGTGAATCTTGACTTGTGAAATCTTGAAGTGCAAGTATTTCACCTGTCATGTGACTTGTGGCCCCATTTTCTATATACCATCTTGCCCTAGTATTTCCCTCTAGGTCCAAAAAAAAAGTGTACTCATCCTGGAACATTCAGGAAAACTCTTGAGATGTGGAAACTACTGCTCTTCTTCCTCTTCTTTGTCCTTGAATTTTGTTGAGGATGATATATCCTTTCTTTTCCCTTTTGCAACAAAGAATAGGTGGACCATAAAATGATGTTAGAATGCAGTCAAAGAGATTCTTCATCACTCTGAATTTAAAGATCGTTGTTGTTTGATATGCCAAAATCCTAATATAATTTAACATGTCCTATGGGGTTGTAAGGTAGTCCAATGATTTTTAGAAAGGATGCCAATTGAATATTCCTTACTCTTTATGTCCCTCCTTGACTGGAAAGGGGTCATATTTGGGGACAAATGGATGATTAGACAAGCAAGAAATAGAATATAGGAAAACACACATTTAACATGCATCTCCTTACGGAAAATGAAGTGCAGGGAAACCTTTCATGGATATGCTACCATGTTACACTGGTGTCAATTGCAAAATGAAAAATATGAATTATTTGTTCCATATAATTCTTGATCCAGGTAGATATCGGAGGCCACCTACCTTTTCCAACTGGCTCAAAACAATTTTCTGGCAATTTTGGTAATTTACTATTTTTAGCAATTTTTAACTTCCAGGGCTATTTTGAGGGCCTAAATGAAGGTTTTTCGAGATCAAGCTTCTCAATGAGATCCAATGGCATGATTGAGCCCCAAAAATGAATCTCCTCAACGATACCTTTCCAACGGGCTATCATACGCCTAAAACGAAGATCGTATGCAAAAGTTATGACCCTGAGAAGTTGATGTACTAACTTACCCAAACGAGGCCCACATGAATTTTGGCGCTTCATCTCCTAGGGTTAGGTTTTTGGATGTCTAGGGTTTTTGGCATTCCTGTTTATTATAAAAATTTCTTCAGAGCCTTATTGTAATCATATTCTTGTGAATGCGAGTAGCCGTCGCTTCCACCATTCTAGCGAGTCTTTCACTCTGTATTTTTACAGTCTCTGTACATTTATTTTATTAAAAGAAATCATGTATTAATGTATCTCTATATTTATGATTGAATCTCTGATACATTTCTGTTATATTATTATATATCCACGATATCTCTGTGCATTTCTTTATTATATCTCTACTCTCATTTCGTGCCGAAAATAATCTGGATCAGTGGTATCAGAGCAAGTTGCTCTTGATCATTTTTTCAATGCATGTCCCCGATGAGGTCTATGTATAGTAAGTTGTGTCTCAATCTTGTCTCTCTTGAAGATAATCTCTCTCGCACACCCAAGAAACCCTCAATGGAAAAAGAAAATAAAAATGATGGAGCAGACAATCCTATCAATCTGTTGCTTGAGAAAGCTCTCATGCGACAGAGGGATGAAATGATGATGGAGAATTTTTCCCACATCCTTCAATGCCTGCCGATAGCAGCAGATGCATATTCATCAAGTGACCACTTTGGAGGCACCTTGCCTTTCAAGGTACAAGTTAATTTTGATATTCCTATATTTGAAGGACAGATAGATGCAGAAGCTCTAGAAAAATGGTTAGCTCTGCTGGAAGGTTATTTCTATGTTCACAATTTTTTCAACAGAGAAAAGATCATCTTCGCACTCCTTAAAGCTCTCCCTCATGTCAAACACTGGTGGGAAACTTACTGGGAGAAACTTTTCACAGGGAAGTCTGGAATATATGGGGCTGAGACCACTTGGGATTTTTTTGTGGATGCGGTAAAGGAACAATATTACCATGTTGGCAACTATGAGGACCAGTACATGAGATGGACCACACTGCGGCAAGAGAGGGGCCAAGAAGTTCCTAAGTTCACCAATACCTTCCATACCTTGTGCACCAAGCTGGGTATCAAAGACTCCAAACGACATTTGGTTCTGAAATACCGTGGGGATCTACATAGATACATCAAGACTGAAATGGATTTTCTTGACATCTCATCACTCGGTGTTGCTTATCGATATGTTGTTAAAATTGAGCAGAAATTTAAGCACCAAAACAAATGGGAGTGCGAGTCTACAAATCTGAAACAACCAAAGTATGAAAAAGAAGACCCTAACAAACAGTCTCCCGAAAACCAATCCAAGCCAAAGGAAAAGAAGGGTCACGAGAAGACAAAGAAGGACACTGGAAAATGGTGCGATTTCCACAAAAGCCCATGGCACAACACTGATGAATGTCGCTCAATACAGTCATTGGTGACCGATATCAAAGATAAGGAGCCAAAACATGATTCTGAATCTGATTCTGAAAATACTAGTAAAGGACAGATCATTGATGCAGGCCCCACTGTTATTGTCACGACTGCAACAATTCAACCAGAAGAACCAACAGATCTTGAAGAGGGGGAGCATCTTTTTCATTCACAGATGTGGGTGAAGGGGACCTCGCTGCATTTTATTGTTGATAGAGGAAGCCAAAAGAACCTCATCTTAGCAGAGGTCGTCAAACAGTTGGGATTGTCGACAACACCACACCCGCAACCATACAACATTGGGTGGCTTCGCCAAGGACGAGATCTTCGTGTCAGCCAACAGTGCCTATTATCATACGACATCCAACCCTTCAAGGATGAGGTATTATGTGATGTTTCCCCACTGAATGCCTGTGATTTCCTCTTGGGCCAACCATATATGTGGAGACGCCATGTTATTTATGAGTCTCGACCCCGTAGTGTCATTATTACTTTGGGGGGGCATCTCTACAGAATACCAGAGGTAGTTTCAACTATTGTTCCACCTAAGCAATGTCGCAAGGTAGTATCTCATACTGCAAAATTCAACTTCTTCACAATTTGTTCAAAAGGGGAATAGAAGGACACTGCAACCACTACAACCTCGCCCCAAGCACCCTCCATCCAACAAAAGCAGGTCGATAAGGTTGCAACAAAGCGCAAACATTCCTTCCACACACAGGCATCTCGTGTAGCCAAACTGGCTAAAAATGTCCAACCCTTCTAGCCACATGTTTGTGACAACCTTCAACGAGCTAAGCAGCGCAACTTCTCTAACAAGGCAAGTAGCTCCTCAAGATGCAGATTCAATAAACACTTTTCCCTCTCCCCCAGGAACTCAACTCAATGGAGACCATTGCTTCCTAAGGAGGGAGGATTGATCCAAGTGGATATCATTGGCCACCCACCTTTTCCAACTGGCTCAAAACAGTTTTCTGGCAATTTTGGTAATTTGCTATTTTTAGCAATTTTTAATTTCCAAGGCTATTTTGAGGGCCTAAATGAAGGTTTTTCAATATAAAGCTTCTCAATGATATTTGAAGGCATTATTGAGACCCCAAAATGAATCTCTTCAACGATACCTTTCCAACAGGCTATCATACACCTAAAACAGAGATCGTATGCAAAAGTTACAACCCCGGGAAATTGATGTACTAACTTACCCAAACGAGACCCACACGAATTTTGACGCTTCATCTCCTAGGGTTAGGTTTTTGGATTTATAGGGTTTTTTGAATTCTTGTTTATTGTAAAAAGGCCTTCAGAGCCTCATTGTAATCATCTTCTTGCGAATGCGAGTATCCGTCACATCTCTTCTCAGAGATAAGTTGCCACCATTCTAGCGAGTCTTTCACTCTGTATTTTTACAATCTCTGTACATTTATTTCATTAATAGAAATCATGTATTATTGTATCTTTGTGTCTATGATTGCGTCTCTGATAGATTTATGTTATATTATTATATATCCACATTATCTCTGTGCATTTCTTTATTATATATCTTCTCTCATTTCGTGCCGAAAATAATCCATATCAATGCTAGAAAGGGATTTTTTAGAAAATAACTACTCTCTTGTAGTGGGAACCAAAGCAAGCATGTTGGCTCTTGTTTCCTTATTATCATTTTTAGGAATCTTTTTTATTTGGAATCTAGAAGAATTTATATGGCCTTCAACAAGAAAACGAAGAAATATCTTGTAATTAATCCTTTGCTAATACCTTGTTCATATATTACTAGATCCTCCTAGTAATTTTCTCTCCTTTATGCTAGTTAAGAAAACAATATACTAAAAATGGTTAAACAAACTTGTATAGAGATGGACTTGGAACTATAGTAGCAAAAGATATTAACCTTGTTGGACCTAAATTGGACAATGTATGTCAAAACTTCCAAAATGAATACAAGTCAGGTTTTCCTTTTCTCATTAATTGAATCAATGCAATAAAGAAAAGGTGCAAATTATTTTTATTTGTAACTACCACAACAAACAAGAGGAGCAAATGCAAACAAGGTAACTAGAAAAGGTACAAGGATTAGAATGCCTCCCTAGTTGCAAGATAGGAATATGTCATGATTGCGAGATCCAACAATTGTTTCCAGTAGATAGATGAATTTCACTGTGTAGCATATGAATACATGTGTAAGCCAACAACCAACTGGCATTGACCATAAGTAATATATTGAGAAAAATAATTTTCATGAGATTTAATTCTAAGTTCAAGAATGATATTCATGTTTCCTCATTAATCATATCCAAGGTTTTCACCTAAGGCTATTAATCTAGAGCCACGAAAAATTTCAAAAATGCCTTCTTACCATTTCCAAGCAACTTTCCTATTTGCAATCTAGAAGCATTTATATAGCCTTCAATGAGAAAAGAGGTAAGATATTGCAATTAAGTATATCTAATACCATGTTCATTTTCTCCTAGATTCTCCCGGTAATTTTCTCCCCTTACCACAAGATAAGACAACAATAAACTAAAAATTGTTAAACAAACTTGCATAGAGTTAGGATTGAATTATAGTAGCAAAAGATATTAACCTTGTCGGACCTAAATTGCACATATGTCAAAACTTCCAAAATGAATATAGATCAGATTTCCCTCATCTTGTTAATTGTATCATTGCAATAGAGAAAAGAAGGTGCAAATATGATAAGGATATTTTGTTCTCCAAGGAAAGATTTGCATTCTGATGCTGACAAAAATGAATTGATTTACACTCCTTTAATGATTTTTTTTCAATTTGATGATGATGAACTAAGATGAACTCTATAATTTCTCAATGTCATGTTAAATTAATGCTCTGAAACCATGAAGAATTTTCTTGGGATGCAATTCATGAGAAATATAGATACATGACAAACAATGGCAACGGAGCTCAGACAACCATGAATATTGTCGTCAAAACTCTAGCATCTAAAATATAGACATACGACAACTAATGTTCATGCATTTCTTGTCACATCTACTTCTTATCCCCTCTGATTTAATTATCCCGTGTTGACCATTATTGTTTTTTCTTACCACTATAGGGCCTTTCAAAACCATTAATGGTACAATCGGGTCCCAAATGCAAATCATTCAATCCAACTTCCACTTCCAATCATTCATAGTAATTCTAGCTCAGGAAACTAGGTGAACAATACCACATAAACTCATCCCCAAAGTATACCATAAGGTAATGATGTTGTACCCATTGAAAATTTTGTTTCTGAATATGAAATTATTTGTCACCACTAAAAGAGCACACACTATTAGGGTGTTTTTCCAGTCATGTGCCTTCATAGGCCATGATTTGGACCTGGATGGAGGTAAGGGAACAACATGGTTGGCGTTTCCAAAGTATATGTATCTTGACCCAAAATCTTCTTTCTATTTCCCTCTCCTAAAGAATATCCATGTGAATCCATAAACTCGCCACTCTAAGCATGTTTATTCTAGCTCTAGGAGCCAAGTAGAAACACATAAAGAAAATTGTTGCAAATCTAACAGTGTTGAGGTTTGTATGGACATGTATGTCAAACTGATGGAGGGACCTAGTAGTCCAAGTGTATCGTTGCATAAATATACAAAAAACTGCAAATATACAAGCTTATAGAAACCAGATCCTAATTAGAAAACCTGCACTCCTAAATCAAAACAAAAGAAACACATTAATCATACCTGTGACTTCACTGAAGGCCTTTGCAATTCTGAAATCCTAGTTCACCTTTTGAGTAGTCTCCAAGTTCTCTCCACCACATTTTTATCGGTCATGGAAACTTCTTATATATGCATCCAAGCTCCAATAATGCTCCAATTAACCCAAAACCCTATCATAATAGCTCCAATTCCCAATTAACAGTAAACCCCCTCCTCTGGTCATCTCTAGAATATAAAATCCCCAAATAAACCTCATGGGCTCCAATATTACTCAGGCCCACCTCACAGCTGACTCTACAAATGCACCTCAGTCACAAATACACCTTGGTCATGCACCTCAGTCACAAAGGAAACACAAATGCACCTCATTCATGCACCTCAGTCACAGAGGAAACACTCCCAAGGGATACACCCTCCACCTATGAGTCACAAATGGTTCAACCAACACTAGTCCTCTACCACTACAACCCTAACCATGGATGCCTCTACACTACATCACTCCCTACACACTCCCCACTCACACAAACAATGTCCCTCCTCACCGAATTACAACTGATCCTAACTGTATTTTCCCACTTCGTGCCAGTTTGCATATTCATGAATTGCAATGATTTTTACAAATGATATGAAATGTATCGAATTATGGTTTATCAATATGCATGTGTCCCGCTAGTGTATTGTGAACATGGCATGGTACTTTTTCTCTACGTGACACAATAATGTATGTTTCCATGAGTGGCACAATAATGTATGTCACAATATCATGTTATGTACCACTAGGTTAATTTCTTAGCATATGTTTTGGTTTAAAAAAAAATCTTAGCCTATGTTTAATATTCTTACGTTGCAAGAAAGGCCCTCCCATTATGGAAGAATTAACAATATATATTTGTAGTTGGTGTACAACATTCTTGAAAGGCCCCTTTGGCTAAGAGGCCATGGGGGCATCTAGTATTATGCCAAATTGACCTAGGACTTAATGCACATGGCCCCAACCACATGAAAATAGTTGCTTGTTTAAGTGAGATGTCTCGCAAGGGGTGAAACATGTTTTGATTAGAATATCTTCATTCTAGACAAGAATGTGAGGAGGAAGAGGAATAAGTGTAAGAGGTTGCTCATCGTTCATAATTTTTGGATGAAATTTCTAGTACTAGGGTTAATTAATTTCATAAATTCTATTTAATATTATATACAACTTTCTAATATGATTATTCCTAAGCACATAGTTTATAGTTATGGTGAAAAAAACACAATAGCTTTAATAGTCTTTAGTCTATATAGGAGTCTTTAGTCATTTTGATTTGTGTGACTAATATTTATTTAGTTGTGTTTTTTACCTGGCAATCAAATTTGTCATTTATTTAGTCATTTTCATGTGTGTGAGTAATTATTTTTTACCTGACAATCAAATTAGTCATTTATTTAGTCATTTATACATGTGTTGCAAAAAACAGTATAATTTAGTCATTTTTTGTTGTCGTGACTAAAAGTTTTAGTCACATAGTCATTTATTTGCCAAATTCTACTAGTGCCAACATGGATAGAATTCACCTTACAAGAAGCAGAAAGACATAAAGCTCCCAGTGGCACCTTTAGGGAAAACAAGATACCCAAAATATTATCTAGTTATGTGGCACTCATGACAAGTCTTGTCAATACAGAACCTTCCACCTTTGAGGAAGCAATCAAGAAGAAAGAACAGAAGGAAGCTATGATGGAAGAATATCAATCCATCATGAAAAATGATGTATGGGAAATTGTGCCTAGACCCGAAGGAAAGTTAGTAGTAACCTCAAGTGGGTTTATAATATAAAGCATGCAGTAGATGGGAGTATCGATAAATACAAGACGAGATTCACGGCTAGAGGGTTCTCCCAATAGGAGGGATAATACTATGATGAGACATTTGCTCCAGTTTCTAGATATACCTCTATCAAAGCCATCATATCTCTTGAAGCATCCATGGGTTGGAATTTACATCAGATGGCTGTAAAGACTGTTTTTCTCAATGGAGTAATTGAGGAAGAAGTATACATAGAGAAACCTTAAGGTTTTGAGGTACACTCGAGAGATACTCATGTATGCAGATTAAAGAAGGTCTTGTATAGACTCAAGCAAGCTCCAAGATCTTGGTATGCATGAATTGACAATTACATGACGAGACTTGGATTTTCCAAGAGCTATGTTGATCCAAACCTTTATTACAAGGTTGTGAATGATGCACCTATGATCCTACTACTATATGTTGATGATTTGTTTCTGACAGTTGCAAAGCCTCTCATTATTCAGTGTAAGAAGGAACTAGCCTCTGAATTCAATATGAAGGATCTTAGTCTCATGCATTATTATTTGGGACTAGAAGTATGGCAGAAGCGTGGTGAAATCTTCCTAGGGCAAGGGAAGTATGTTGTAAATATCCTTCAGATGTTTGGGATGATGGATTGCAAATCCATTGCAACTCCCATGCTAACAGATATGAGGAAGTTGAGAAGCTCTGATTATGATCCAGTACACTCATCCCTGTACCGATAGTTGATTGGCTCATTGATGTATTTGGTGGATACTCGACCAAACATTTTCTTTGTTGTGAACATGTTGAGCTAGTTCTAGGTGGAACCTAGACATGAGCATTCGATAACTGCAAATAATATTCTGAGATATCTTCACGGGATGCTAAACTATGGTTTGAGATATGTTTCAAACAATGGTGTACAACTACATGGATTTACTGATTCAGATTGGGTAGGGAGTGCGGATGACATAAATAGTACTTCTAGGATATGTTTCAGTTTGGGATCTGCTATGATATTATGGGCTAGCAGGAAACATAAGTCTTTTGCACTCAACATTGTAGAAGCAAAATATATTGCAGCTTGTGATGCTTGTACAAAAGTAGTATGGCTCTGTAAGCTGGTTTCTGGACTATTTGATCGGGTGTTGTATTCAACTGTAATATATTGTGATAATCAAATTTGTGTGAAGATTTCAAATAACCCTGTGTTCCATGACAGGTTGAAGAACATTGAGATCAAGTACTACTTTATCCCTGATAAAGTCCAAAAGGGAGAAGTGATTCTACAATACATCTCCACCGATGAGGAAACTGATATTTTGACAAAGCCTATGTCCAAGATAAAGTTCTCATACTTGAGAGACAAGATGGAACTCATGGAGATTTCTCCATTGATTGGAAGGGAGGAGATGACTTTCTGTATTGGGAGGGAGTGTTGATGGACAGACATTCTCCATGTGGAGAATGGTCCAAGTTGACAAATTTTTGATGTGTATCATGCTAGTATAACTTAGATATGATGCTTCAACATCATGCTATTACAAATTAGATGTGATGCTTCAATATCATGCTAGTACAAATTAGATATGATACAGATGTCCTGATACGCATTGTTCTAGTACATCTTAGATATGATGCATTGGCATCATGCTAGTACAACTTAGAGACGATGCTTATGCCTAAGTTGCATCATGCTAGTACAACTTAGATATGATGCAGAGCATCATGCTAGTACAACTTAGAGATGATGTAGGTGACTCACATCATGCTAGTAAAACTTAGATATGATGCAAAGCATCATGCTAATACAACTTAGAGATTATCATACAACTTAGAGATGATGCAGAGGCATTGATATACATCATGTGAGTACAACTTAAATATGGTGTATTGACACCATGCTAGTACGACTTAGAGATGATGTAGATGGTACTCCACATCATGCCTTCACAACTTAGATATGATGCATTCACATCATGCTAGTACGGCTTAGAGATGATGCAGTGGAGTGGATGGTTCTTGGATCCATTGAGTACATTCAACATCTGTTGGGACAATCATTCTTTTAGGACATATATCTGGATTAGAAGAATGGTCCTTCTATCACTCTATTGAATGAGTGACTTATTTTTCATCATGCACGATCACTCAGATGGAGTATGGTCTCGAGAGATGATATCAGAGGATAATGATAGTGGTGATGTTTCTCATGACTTGATCTGTGTGATCATGCGATAGCATGTGTGGCTATGACGATGCTACCTATTAATACCTCCCTAGCTAGGAGGGAGTGTTGATATTATGGTAGCTGCAAGAGGTATCGACCTCCATGTGTAACCTCTGACTAGATTAGAATATTCTGGAAGCTAGAGAAACCCTAAACAGGTGTGTAGAAACCTCAAAAGACAAGTCGACTCAATAAAATAATTAATATTGAAGTATTAGCCTCTAAAAGGAGAAGTCGGCCTAGACAGGTGACAAAGAGCATTATAAATAGAGGGCACTTGATCTCATTTGGAACACTCTCACTCATAATCTCACACAAGACAAAGTAGTGCACGAGTCTGGAGGAGGAGTGCAACTGCAACCATTGCAGCTAGGTTTTTGGTCTTGGTTTATGGTTTGTGGACTTTCTACTTGGTGCGCTATCCTTAGAGAGAGAGAGGTACACTATCTCTTGGTTATCTGTTGGGTCTGGTACTACTTCCAAAATTATTCTATCTAGCAAAGGTTATAGTGCTCATGGGTGGTTGCATGCCTATGGTTGGGTGAAAATATTTTGATATTGTCTATGGTTAAACAAGCACATCTTAACATTGGAGTGGTTATGCACCCAAATTTAGGAGAAGCTTGGAAGGTTGGTATTTTGAAGGCTTTGGGGGCTTGTTGGCCCACCTTGATCACAAATTTTATGGAGAAGAGAGTAGCTTGAAGGGCCTTTGGAGGTTGGGCGTCGCATCGACACCCACTTTTGAGGGCTTTGGTCCCAAACTTAAGAAGCCCAAACTTTGAATTATTTATATTATTTTAATTATTGAAGAGGGTTTTACCCCCTCCTTAGGCTAGATTAGTGGAAATTGGTTTTAAAAATTATTATTTTAATGAAAGAGGAAGTTGAGCCTTTCCCCTATAAATAGAGAGACAATTCACTCATCTTTATCATCACTTCTTGAGGAATTTTTCCCCTTATGAGGTCTGAAATTTCTAAAATTTTCTTGAAGCTTTGTCTTGGATTGGTGTTTTGGCATAGAGTAATAAGGAAATATGGTTTTGGGTTGTTTTCTGTTAGGTTCCTAACCTGCACATAGGTAGATCAATATATTCGGATGTAATAAAGGTCAATATTAATAAGGCTTTCAATAAAGTAGAATAAGGCGGATGTAAGAAGACCTAATAGAAGCTTCTGCTTCTAGAAGGATCTTCCTCTAGATGCTTCTCATGATAGACATATTTAGTATAAATAAGGGCGAAGGGTATGAAAACCCTAGCTTGGATATTATTGTAACAGAGCGTTGCTCGACTGGAGGTTGCCCCCTCGAAGAGGCCTGTGAACATTGCTTTCTGAATCAAAGTGTTATTTCTGTTGTTGTTCTTATATCATTTCTGTGTTATTGTGGAGATTACATTGGTTATATTACTGTTATTCTGCCTTTTCTAGCATTTTATTCATATTATGCATACTTTTTATATCTGGTATATTACAAGTGGTATCATAACACTTTCCTTGGCAGAAATTGTGGGAAATTTTTTTTCAGGGTAGAGACGTATTCCGGCATCTTTAAGCCACAAAGATCTGTCGTTATGCGCATAAACTCGCGGTTGAGGGATTCATACACACAGGAAATACAAGTGGTTCTTAAGCACACATCTGTTGGCCACCCTTGTAACCCCTGTTGGTACCCCTTCGAGTGGTAGCGCATCAGACAACACTTGTGTACGGATCGACCTAGATTTCCTGAAGCCCTCTTTAGATAAATCGATCGGTTGCCTAACTGTTATAGTGCCACCAAGAATAACACTCGGGAAGATACTCTTTAGTACCTGGTTAGTCGGATAGTACTGCTAAGGGTACGGTCTATCCTCCTTAGTTAGTGCCCTGAGATATTAGGTCGAGTACTATTGTTGGACCCCGCACGTATATCAGAGAGCTATAGCACAGGGCAAACCCTTGTCTGTAGAACCCTTGAACACCTAACCCTTGGGGGACAAAAACATAAACAAATTAAAACAGACAAGATCTATTGTCAAGCAACTGTGTTCGGGTTTCCCAGTAAATACACATTTCTTTCTGGTTAAGCATTTGGGGATTTCATTGCTGTAGTATTCTTCAGACCGGAGTATAACTCCGCAGGTGTATTCTTTAGACCGGAGTATAACTCCGCAGGTGTATTCTTCAGACCGGAGTATAACTCCGCAGGTGTATTCTTCATCATTATTTGAGACCTATTCCATTGGATTCATCTCTTCGCCCTTATCACATTCATCCATATCATTTTTCGGCAAAATTTTTGACCCCGCCTGCCCCTTTTCAGTTCACCCATCCTCATGGCCCATACCCGTAGCCAAGACCTGGAAGCTCACTTCAACACCTTGCAATCTGGTTTCCTCGAGACCCAAAAAGAAGTGAAAAAACTCAGTGCTATTGTTGCCTCCATCGATACATCCATCAATAAAACCATAAATACAATCATGCAGTCCTCAATGGAGGAAGTCAAACAAGAACTGACCACCTAGCTTGAATCTGTCTTTGCCTCACTCTACACCAAACTGAAGATCCCTACAGATGACCCTTTCTCTGATGCACCTCCAAAGACTGAAGGTGAACATTCCTCCCATTTCCATACCTTTCATCCCCATCACTTTCAACGTGACCTACGCCTTCTGCGGGTGGATGTGATCAAATTTGATGGCTTGGACCCCACTGGTTGGGTAACCCAAATGGAACATTATTTCTCTTTATACGGAATTACAGATGACTTGGCCAAACTCCGGTATGGTGTTCTCCATCTAGATCAAGAACGTTGGCAATGGTGGCAATGGAGAAAAACTTCATGTCAAGGGTATATTGCTTGGACCCAATTTGTGACTGAGATTTATGAACACTTTGA
>ML834311.1:13678-33187 GCA_009831015.1 Picea engelmannii
ATCTCTAAGTTGTATTAGCATGATGCTTTGCATCATATCTAAGTTTTACTAGCATGATGTGAGTCACCTACATCATCTCTAAGTTGTACTAGCATGATGCTCTGCATCATATCTAAGTTGTACTAGCATGATGCAACTTAGGCATAAGCATCGTCTCTAAGTTGTACTAGCATGATGCCAATGCATCATATCTAAGATGTACTAGAACAATGCGTATCAGGACATCTGTATCATATCTAATTTGTACTAGCATGATATTGAAGCATCACATCTAATTTGTAATAGCATGATGTTGAAGCATCATATCTAAGTTATACTAGCATGATACACATCAAAAATTTGTCAACTTGGACCATTCTCCACATGGAGAATGTCTGTCCATCAACACTCCCTCCCAATACAGAAAGTCATCTCCTCCCTTCCAATCAATGGAGAAATCTCCATGAGTTCCATCTTGTCTCTCAAGTATGAGAACTTTATCTTGGACATAGGCTTTGTCAAAATATCAGTTTCCTCATCGGTGGAGATGTATTGTAGAATCACTTCTCCCTTTTGGACTTTATCAGGGATAAAGTAGTACTTGATCTCAATGTTCTTCAACCTGTCATGGAACACAGGGTTATTTGAAATCTTCACACAAATTTGATTATCACAATATATTACAGTTGAATACAACACCCGATCAAATAGTCCAGAAACCAGCTTACAGAGCCATACTACTTTTGTACAAGCATCACAAGCTGCAATATATTTTGCTTCTACAATGTTGAGTGCAAAAGACTTATGTTTCCTGCTAGCCCATAATATCATAGCAGATCCCAAACTGAAACATATCCTAGAAGTACTATTTATGTCATCCGCACTCCCTACCCAATCTGAATCAGTAAATCCATGTAGTTGTACACCATTGTTTGAAACATATCTCAAACCATAGTTTAGCATCCCGTGAAGATATCTCAGAATATTATTTGCAGTTATCGAATGCTCATGTCTAGGTTCCACCTAGAACTAGCTCAACATGTTCACAACAAAGAAAATGTTTGGTCGAGTATCCACCAAATACATCAATGAGCCAATCAACTATCGGTACAGGGATGAGTGTACTGGATCATAATCAGAGCTTCTCAACTTCCTCATATCTGTTAGCATGGGAGTTGCAATGGATTTGCAATCCATCATCCCAAACATCTGAAGGATATTTACAACATACTTCCCTTGCCCTAGGAAGATTTCACCACGCTTCTGCCATACTTCTAGTCCCAAATAATAATGCATGAGACTAAGATCCTTCATATTGAATTCAGAGGCTAGTTCCTTCTTACACTGAATAATGAGAGGCTTTGCAACTGTCAGAAACAAATCATCAACATATAGTAGTAGGATCATAGGTGCATCATTCACAACCTTGTAATAAAGGTTTGGATCAACATAGCTCTTGGAAAATCCAAGTCTCGTCATGTAATTGTCAATTCATGCATACCAAGATCTTGGAGCTTGCTTGAGTCTATACAAGACCTTCTTTAATCTGCATACATGAGTATCTCTCGAGTGTACCTCAAAACCTTAAGGTTTCTCTATGTATACTTCTTCCTCAATTACTCCATTGAGAAAAACAGTCTTTACAGCCATCTGATGTAAATTCCAACCCATGGATGCTTCAAGAGATATGATGGCTTTGATAGAGGTATATCTAGAAACTGGAGCAAATGTCTCATCATAGTATTATCCCTCCTATTGGGAGAACCCTCTAGCCGTGAATCTCGTCTTGTATTTATCGATACTCCCATCTACTGCATGCTTTATATTATAAACCCACTTGAGGTTACTACTAACTTTCCTTCGGGTCTAGGCACAATTTCCCATACATCATTTTTCATGATGGATTGATATTCTTCCATCATAGCTTCCTTCTGTTCTTTCTTCTTGATTGCTTCCTCAAAGGTGGAAGGTTCTGTATTGACAAGACTTGTCATGAGTGCCACATAACTAGATAATATTTTGGGTATCTTGTTTTCCCTAAAGGTGCCACTGGGAGCTTTATGTCTTTCTGCTTCTTGTAAGGTGAATTCTATCCATGTTGGCACTAGTAGAATTTGGCAAATAAATGACTATGTGACTAAAACTTTTAGTCACGACAACAAAAAATGACTAAATTATACTGTTTTTTGCAACACATGTATAAATGACTAAATAAATGACTAATTTGATTGTCAGGTAAAAAATAATTACTCACACACATGAAAATGACTAAATAAATGACAAATTTGATTGCCAGGTAAAAAACACAACTAAATAAATATTAGTCACACAAATCAAAATGACTAAAGACTCCTATATAGACTAAAGACTATTAAAGCTATTGTGTTTTTTTCACCATAACTATAAACTATGTGCTTAGGAATAATCATATTAGAAAGTTGTATATAATATTAAATAGAATTTATGAAATTAATTAACCCTAGTACTAGAAATTTCATCCAAAAATTATGAACGATGAGCAACCTCTTACACTTATTCCTCTTCCTCCTCACATTCTTGTCTAGAATGAAGATATTCTAATCAAAACATGTTTCACCCCTTGCGAGACATCTCACTTAAACAAGCAACTATTTTCATGTGGTTGGGGCCATGTGCATTAAGTCCTAGGTCAATTTGGCATAATACTAGATGCCCCCATGGCCTCTTAGCCAAAGGGGCCTTTCAAGAATGTTGTACACCAACTACAAATATATATTGTTAATTCTTCCATAATGGGAGGGCCTTTCTTGCAACGTAAGAATATTAAACATAGGCTAAGATTTTTTTTTAAACCAAAACATATGCTAAGAAATTAACCTAGTGGTACATAACATGATATTGTGACATACATTATTGTGCCACTCATGGAAACATACATTATTGTGTCACGTAGAGAAAAAGTACCATGCCATGTTCACAATACACTAGCGGGACACATGCATATTGATAAACCATAATTCGATACATTTCATATCATTTGTAAAAATCATTGCAATTCATGAATATGCAAACTGGCACGAAGTGGGAAAATACAGTTAGGATCAGTTGTAATTCGGTGAGGAGGGACATTGTTTGTGTGAGTGGGGAGTGTGTAGGGAGTGATGTAGTGTAGAGGCATCCATGGTTAGGGTTGTAGTGGTAGAGGACTAGTGTTGGTTGAACCATTTGTGACTCATAGGTGGAGGGTGTATCCCTTGGGAGTGTTTCCTCTGTGACTGAGGTGCATGAATGAGGTGCATTTGTGTTTCCTTTGTGACTGAGGTGCATGACCAAGGTGTATTTGTGACTGAGGTGCATTTGTAGAGTCAGCTGTGAGGTGGGCCTGAGTAATATTGGAGCCCATGAGGTTTATTTGGGGATTTTATATTCTAGAGATGACCAGAGGAGGGGGTTTACTGTTAATTGGGAATTGGAGCTATTATGATAGGGTTTTGGGTTAATTGGAGCATTATTGGAGCTTGGATGCATATATAAGAAGTTTCCATGACCGATAAAAATGTGGTGGAGAGAACTTGGAGACTACTCAAAAGGTGAACTAGGATTTCAGAATTGCAAAGGCCTTCAGTGAAGTCACAGGTATGATTAATGTGTTTCTTTTGTTTTGATTTAGGAGTGCAGGTTTTCTAATTAGGATCTGGTTTCTATAAGCTTGTATATTTGCAGTTTTTTGTATATTTATGCAACGATACACTTGGACTACTAGGTCCCTCCATCAGTTTGACATACATGTCCATACAAACCTCAACACTGTTAGATTTGCAACAATTTTCTTTATGTGTTTCTACTTGGCTCCTAGAGCTAGAATAAACATGCTTAGAGTGGCGAGTTTATGGATTCACATGGATATTCTTTAGGAGAGGGAAATAGAAAGAAGATTTTGGGTCAAGATACATATACTTTGGAAACGCCAACCATGTTGTTCCCTTACCTCCATCCAGGTCCAAATCATGGCCTATGAAGGCACATGACTGGAAAAACACCCTAATAGTGTGTGCTCTTTTAGTGGTGACAAATAATTTCATATTCAGAAACAAAATTTTCAATGGGTACAACATCATTACCTTATGGTATACTTTGGGGATGAGTTTATGTGGTATTGTTCACCTAGTTTCCTGAGCTAGAATTACTATGAATGATTGGAAGTGGAAGTTGGATTGAATGATTTGCATTTGGGACCCGATTGTACCATTAATGGTTTTGAAAGGCCCTATAGTGGTAAGAAAAAACAATAATGGTCAACACGGGATAATTAAATCAGAGGGGATAAGAAGTAGATGTGACAAGAAATGCATGAACATTAGTTGTCGTATGTCTATATTTTAGATGCTAGAGTTTTGACGACAATATTCATGGTTGTCTGAGCTCCGTTGCCATTGTTTGTCATGTATCTATATTTCTCATGAATTGCATCCCAAGAAAATTCTTCATGGTTTCAGAGCATTAATTTAACATGACATTGAGAAATTATAGAGTTCATCTTAGTTCATCATCATCAAATTGAAAAAAAATCATTAAAGGAGTGTAAATCAATTCATTTTTGTCAGCATCAGAATGCAAATCTTTCCTTGGAGAACAAAATATCCTTATCATATTTGCACCTTCTTTTCTCTATTGCAATGATACAATTAACAAGATGAGGGAAATCTGATCTATATTCATTTTGGAAGTTTTGACATATGTGCAATTTAGGTCCGACAAGGTTAATATCTTTTGCTACTATAATTCAATCCTAACTCTATGCAAGTTTGTTTAACAATTTTTAGTTTATTGTTGTCTTATCTTGTGGTAAGGGGAGAAAATTACCGGGAGAATCTAGGAGAAAATGAACATGGTATTAGATATACTTAATTGCAATATCTTACCTCTTTTCTCATTGAAGGCTATATAAATGCTTCTAGATTGCAAATAGGAAAGTTGCTTGGAAATGGTAAGAAGGCATTTTTGAAATTTTTCGTGGCTCTAGATTAATAGCCTTAGGTGAAAACCTTGGATATGATTAATGAGGAAACATGAATATCATTCTTGAACTTAGAATTAAATCTCATGAAAATTATTTTTCTCAATATATTACTTATGGTCAATGCCAGTTGGTTGTTGGCTTACACATGTATTCATATGCTACACAGTGAAATTCATCTATCTACTGGAAACAATTGTTGGATCTCGCAATCATGACATATTCCTATCTTGCAACTAGGGAGGCATTCTAATCCTTGTACCTTTTCTAGTTACCTTGTTTGCATTTGCTCCTCTTGTTTGTTGTGGTAGTTACAAATAAAAATAATTTGCACCTTTTCTTTATTGCATTGATTCAATTAATGAGAAAAGGAAAACCTGACTTGTATTCATTTTGGAAGTTTTGACATACATTGTCCAATTTAGGTCCAACAAGGTTAATATCTTTTGCTACTATAGTTCCAAGTCCATCTCTATACAAGTTTGTTTAACCATTTTTAGTATATTGTTTTCTTAACTAGCATAAAGGAGAGAAAATTACTAGGAGGATCTAGTAATATATGAACAAGGTATTAGCAAAGGATTAATTACAAGATATTTCTTCGTTTTCTTGTTGAAGGCCATATAAATTCTTCTAGATTCCAAATAAAAAAGATTCCTAAAAATGATAATAAGGAAACAAGAGCCAACATGCTTGCTTTGGTTCCCACTACAAGAGAGTAGTTATTTTCTAAAAAATCCCTTTCTAGCATTGATATGGATTATTTTCGGCACGAAATGAGAGAAGATATATAATAAAGAAATGCACAGAGATAATGTGGATATATAATAATATAACATAAATCTATCAGAGACGCAATCATAGACACAAAGATACAATAATACATGATTTCTATTAATGAAATAAATGTACAGAGATTGTAAAAATACAGAGTGAAAGACTCGCTAGAATGGTGGCAACTTATCTCTGAGAAGAGATGTGACGGATACTCGCATTCGCAAGAAGATGATTACAATGAGGCTCTGAAGGCCTTTTTACAATAAACAAGAATTCAAAAAACCCTATAAATCCAAAAACCTAACCCTAGGAGATGAAGCGTCAAAATTCGTGTGGGTCTCGTTTGGGTAAGTTAGTACATCAATTTCCCGGGGTTGTAACTTTTGCATACGATCTCTGTTTTAGGTGTATGATAGCCTGTTGGAAAGGTATCGTTGAAGAGATTCATTTTGGGGTCTCAATAATGCCTTCAAATATCATTGAGAAGCTTTATATTGAAAAACCTTCATTTAGGCCCTCAAAATAGCCTTGGAAATTAAAAATTGCTAAAAATAGCAAATTACCAAAATTGCCAGAAAACTGTTTTGAGCCAGTTGGAAAAGGTGGGTGGCCAATGATATCCACTTGGATCAATCCTCCCTCCTTAGGAAGCAATGGTCTCCATTGAGTTGAGTTCCTGGGGGAGAGGGAAAAGTGTTTATTGAATCTGCATCTTGAGGAGCTACTTGCCTTGTTAGAGAAGTTGCGCTGCTTAGCTCGTTGAAGGTTGTCACAAACATGTGGCTAGAAGGGTTGGACATTTTTAGCCAGTTTGGCTACACGAGATGCCTGTGTGTGGAAGGAATGTTTGCGCTTTGTTGCAACCTTATCGACCTGCTTTTGTTGGATGGAGGGTGCTTGGGGCGAGGTTGTAGTGGTTGCAGTGTCCTTCTATTCCCCTTTTGAACAAATTGTGAAGAAGTTGAATTTTGCAGTATGAGATACTACCTTGCGACATTGCTTAGGTGGAACAATAGTTGAAACTACCTCTGGTATTCTGTAGAGATGCCCCCCCAAAGTAATAATGACACTACGGGGTCGAGACTCATAAATAACATGGCGTCTCCACATATATGGTTGGCCCAAGAGGAAATCACAGGCATTCAGTGGGGAAACATCACATAATACCTCATCCTTGAAGGGTTGGATGTCGTATGATAATAGGCACTGTTGGCTGACACGAAGATCTCGTCCTTGGCGAAGCCACCCAATGTTGTATGGTTGCGGGTGTGGTGTTGTCGACAATCCCAACTGTTTGACGACCTCTGCTAAGATGAGGTTCTTTTGGCTTCCTCTATCAACAATAAAATGCAGCGAGGTCCCCTTCACCCACATCTGTGAATGAAAAAGATGCTCCCCCTCTTCAAGATCTGTTGGTTCTTCTGGTTGAATTGTTGCAGTCGTGACAATAACAGTGGGGCCTGCATCAATGATCTGTCCTTTACTAGTATTTTCAGAATCAGATTCAGAATCATGTTTTGGCTCCTTATCTTTGATATCGGTCACCAATGACTGTATTGAGCGACATTCATCAGTGTTGTGCCATGGGCTTTTGTGGAAATCGCACCATTTTCCAGTGTCCTTCTTTGTCTTCTCGTGACCCTTCTTTTCCTTTGGCTTGGATTGGTTTTCGGGAGACTGTTTGTTAGGGTCTTCTTTTTCATACTTTGGTTGTTTCAGATTTGTAGACTCGCACTCCCATTTGTTTTGGTGCTTAAATTTCTGCTCAATTTTAACAACATATCGATAAGCAACACCGAGTGATGAGATGTCAAGAAAATCCATTTCAGTCTTGATGTATCTATGTAGATCCCCACGGTATTTCAGAACCAAATGTCGTTTGGAGTCTTTGATACCCAGCTTGGTGCACAAGGTATGGAAGGTATTGGTGAACTTAGGAACTTCTTGGCCCCTCTCTTGCCGCAGTGTGGTCCATCTCATGTACTGGTCCTCATAGTTGCCAACATGGTAATATTGTTCCTTTACCGCATCCACAAAAAAATCCCAAGTGGTCTCAGCCCCATATATTCCAGACTTCCCTGTGAAAAGTTTCTCCCAGTAAGTTTCCCACCAGTGTTTGACATGAGGGAGAGCTTTAAGGAGTGCGAAGATGATCTTTTCTCTGTTGAAAAAATTGTGAACATAGAAATAACCTTCCAGCAGAGCTAACCATTTTTCTAGAGCTTCTGCATCTATCTGTCCTTCAAATATAGGAATATCAAAATTAACTTGTACCTTGAAAGGCAAGGTGCCTCCAAAGTGGTCACTTGATGAATATGCATCTGCTGCTATCGGCAGGCATTGAAGGATGTGGGAAAAATTCTCCATCATCATTTCATCCCTCTGTCGCATGAGAGCTTTCTCAAGCAACAGATTGATAGGATTGTCTGCTCCATCATTTTTATTTTCTTTTTCCATTGAGGGTTTCTTGGGTGTGCGAGAGAGATTATCTTCAAGAGAGACAAGATTGAGACACAACTTACTATACATAGACCTCATCGGGGACATGCATTGAAAAAATGATCAAGAGCAACTTGCTCTGATACCACTGATCCAGATTATTTTCGGCACGAAATGAGAGTAGAGATATAATAAAGAAATGCACAGAGATATCGTGGATATATAATAATATAACAGAAATGTATCAGAGATTCAATCATAAATATAGAGATACATTAATACATGATTTCTTTTAATAAAATAAATGTACAGAGACTGTAAAAATACAGAGTGAAAGACTCGCTAGAATGGTGGAAGCGACGGCTACTCGCATTCACAAGAATATGATTACAATAAGGCTCTGAAGAAATTTTTATAATAAACAGGAATGCCAAAAACCCTAGACATCCAAAAACCTAACCCTAGGAGATGAAGCGCCAAAATTCATGTGGGCCTCGTTTGGGTAAGTTAGTACATCAACTTCTCAGGGTCATAACTTTTGCATACGATCTTCGTTTTAGGCGTATGATAGCCCGTTGGAAAGGTATCGTTGAGGAGATTCATTTTTGGGGCTCAATCATGCCATTGGATCTCATTGAGAAGCTTGATCTCGAAAAACCTTCATTTAGGCCCTCAAAATAGCCCTGGAAGTTAAAAATTGCTAAAAATAGTAAATTACCAAAATTGCCAGAAAATTGTTTTGAGCCAGTTGGAAAAGGTAGGTGGCCTCCGATATCTACCTGGATCAAGAATTATATGGAACAAATAATTCATATTTTTCATTTTGCAATTGACACCAGTGTAACATGGTAGCATATCCATGAAAGGTTTCCCTGCACTTCATTTTCCGTAAGGAGATGCATGTTAAATGTGTGTTTTCCTATATTCTATTTCTTGCTTGTCTAATCATCCATTTGTCCCCAAATATGACCCCTTTCCAGTCAAGGAGGGACATAAAGAGTAAGGAATATTCAATTGGCATCCTTTCTAAAAATCATTGGACTACCTTACAACCCCATAGGACATGTTAAATTATATTAGGATTTTGGCATATCAAACAACAACGATCTTTAAATTCAGAGTGATGAAGAATCTCTTTGACTGCATTCTAACATCATTTTATGGTCCACCTATTCTTTGTTGCAAAAGGGAAAAGAAAGGATATATCATCCTCAACAAAATTCAAGGACAAAGAAGAGGAAGAAGAGCAGTAGTTTCCACATCTCAAGAGTTTTCCTGAATGTTCCAGGATGAGTACACTTTTTTTTTGGACCTAGAGGGAAATACTAGGGCAAGATGGTATATAGAAAATGGGGCCACAAGTCACATGACAGGTGAAATACTTGCACTTCAAGATTTCACAAGTCAAGATTCACGATTTGTGAAGTGTGGTGTGCATTCTAGCATGGTGGCTATTCAAGGAAAAGGAGTAGTATCACTACAAATAGAATCAAGAAGGATTCTCAGGATACCAGAGGTACTTTATGTACCAATATTGAGAGTCATTGTACTCTTAATCTCATCCTTAGAGCATCAAGGCTATGGGGTAAGCTTCTTTGGATGTGGTGTACGCATCCGTTCAGTTAGAGACCAAACAACATGACCACCCATGATGATAGGCATAAGTGAGAATGGCCTATATAAGTTGTGGGAGAGACAAGTTTACAAACTTACAGAGGATAATATTGAGATTGATAAGCCACGTGTGAGAGTACAAGAAGATATTCTCAATAGACCCACGAGGTAGGAATGGACTAAATTGGAGGAATGGGGATACTCAGGTAATCCTAATGCAAGTTGTATAAGATTCATCTAGGGAGAGAAAACAGAGTATCCAGACATGGAAAGGATGGGTCTAGCATAATTAGAGGGAGAAATACATAGTGAGGTGGATCATGGAGGAGGAAGCTCCATCTATGACAGTACCTCCCTTGCTAAGAGGGAGTGTTAGATTGTAGCTCGGGAAGGTAATTATTTCTCATTAGGGGTGTTTAGTAATGAGGAAGAAGCCCAAATTATGACTAGACCAACATTATAATGGTGGGGACCACCAAAACCAATTGATGCAGGAGCATCTCCAGAAAGCACAGAAGTGGAGGATAGATGGAAATGCACCAATGCGCATTTTGAAGACATTTTAAATTTGAATGAAGGAACATTAATGTAATAGATAGGAGGATGTATTTGCATTTATGTTTTGAAGATTGTAAACAGATCTTGAGCGTTGCTCTCATCTGTCGGATATGGAGGCATTTAATTGTAATGAATATAAAGTAGGTAGCTTTTAATTTTGATTAGATAGCTAGAGATGTAAGAGGGAAAACCCGTAAAAAGACACCCTTGTATGTATTGTATAGTAGGATTATTCTCATTGTAATCGTAAGCTGTAGAGAAAAAGAGCAAGAGAATAGAAGAACAAAGATTGTAAGATTCATATAAGCAGATAGTTGTTGCTATTGAACCCATGTACAAGAGCACTGGAATTAATACAAGAATTCTTTGATTCCATTTCATGGTGTGCCATGGTTACTATTTACATCTATTGAATGGTATGTTTACAATTTGTTTATATTCTCTTTTATGCATTCGTTTCAAGGTTATGTGTATGGATGCTTGGATTTCATGTTTAATGTATGAAGTCTGTGAGAGGAGAAGTATGAGTTTCAATTGTTTCTCTTCTTGAGAAATCCTGCAAGGGGTGCAGTGATAGTCCGCAAGGAGTGCGTTGACGAAGTTCTGGTTTTCATCTCAGAAAAACTCAGGAGGGATACTATTGATTCTTATACCAGTGGATGTGCAAGTATAACATAGAGTCGTGCAAGGCATGCACAAGTTGGTTTAAGTCTTAGACTTACCCAAACAAGGGGAAAGGTTGAAGAACTGTTGTTGCAAGGAGTGCACATAGTTAGAAGTGTCGAATAACCAAAGGTTATTGTGAATGCCGCAAGGAATGCGTGCATGATCGAATCCTTGAGTTGCAGTAAATATAAGCTTAGGAAGGATAGAGATTTGGAAGAAGTTCGAAGGAGGGACAAGGTCTGGAGTCACCTCTCTGAAGCTAAGTCTAGAAGGAGAATACGCCAAGGTATTTGAACAAGAGTCTTTGAAATTATGAACAGATGGTTGAATTTCTCAGGGGAGAACCATCGAAGTTCCGCAGACCGTCGGATCTTACAGATCAGCAGAAAGGGTTAAGACTGAGTGTCTTTCAGCAATCATAAGCTCAAGAGGAATAATGGTCATTGAATTTGGATCAATGAGGTCCATTGATCTCGTGCTTGAATTTCGCCGTTTCAGAATTCAAGGCATGGAGGAAGTTGTGACTCGGAGTCGAGAATTGTGAATTCTTGATTCATGAAGTTCCGATAGAATCAGGATCGTCGGATCGCGGGAGGTTCAAAACCGTTGATTTGTGGTGAGAAGTTATCGCGATTTCGGATATTGGTGGAGGGATTCGTTACATTGAAAATCATCGATACGCGAAATCTCGAGGTGTGAAATATTTGGCCCCAGATCGCAGTTGGGGTCACATCAAGGAAAAATTCAAAGGGAGGAGTCAAAGACCCATTATCCTTTTCGAGGTTTCGGGACAAAAGGGATGGAAAAAATCATATCAGGGGTCACGAAGCTGTAAAACCTGATATACCTTTTCAGGTGAGGAGTGTGGTCACGTCAGTCGGTCACGTGAGTAAGAGTTGGTGCTTAGTGCTTGTTCGCACATGCGTAACTCATAAGAAGGACCTATTGAAACACTAGTGTGTTGAAGATTCCTGCAGGGAATCAAAGAGTCGATCAGACTCAAGGGGAGATAAAGAAGGATCCTTAGAATGGGGGGTCATGCATAACCTACTGAGGTAGGGGTGCTGCGTCAGGTGGTATCAGAGCTTACAATAATTGTTTTCTATAAGAAAGAGAGAACAAAAGGCAAGTTGTGATTCAAATTTTGCGTGGAACAGATTTGATCAATGCCACCGAGAAGACATCAAGAGCGACCAATGCCCGATCCAACCGTGGAAAGGGAAATGAGAGAACTCTGTGATCAATTATATGCTATGGAGACAACACAGAGATGGACAGTTGATGCAGGAGATATCAGTGAAGCCGAAAGTGAAAATGAGGCTTGAGCTGAAGAAGAAGTTGTAGCCGAAGATGTTGCAAAAGAACGTATATTCCAAGTTGTTGCAAGAATAGGTGCCAGAGAAAAGATGGATATTCCGATATATGAAGACAACTTAGATGTTGAGGAGCTGCTAGATTGGTTTAGAGCTCTTGACAAATACTTCGATTATGAATATATCGAAGAGGATAAGAAGGTAAAACATGTTGTCACTAGACTTAAAGGGCATGTAGCACTGTGGTGGGATGAACTGCAGGCTGACAGGTGTTGCAAGGGAAAACAAAGAATCAAAACCTGGGATAGAATGGTCACAATGATGAAAGTCAAGTTTATACCCAGAGATTACCAAATCAATCTGTTTCGAAGAATGCATAATTTGAGACAGAAAAGGATGACAGTGAAAGAATACATTGAAGAGTTCTACAGGACAAATATTAGAGTAGGTCATCATGAGAGTGATGATGAAAAGGTCTCCAGATACATGAATGGTCTGAGATATGACATTCAAGATGAGATGAGCATGGTAACCATCAGGAATGTGGAAGATGATTATCAAATGGCTTTGAAGGATGAAGAGAAAATGGGTCGAAAGAAAAGTCAAAAGGGTAGAGATAGAAGTCAGAGCAGAGGCAAAGCAATTGCCTAGGACAGAGTACATAAGCCCAAGGATGAAGACAAGAAAACTCATACTCACCCTGAAAGAGGAGGAAGCTCAGAGGGAAGACAATATGCCGACATGAACACTTTTCCGCGAGCATGAGGAAGAGGTAGAGGAGGTGAGATAAAGTGTTTTTACTGTGGAAATATCAGACACAAATCATTTGAATGTCCCGATAGGAAAAGAGATGGGGGTGAAGCTCACATTTCAGAAGCTCAAAGGTGAAATGTTGAGGCAGAAGATGCAGAAGGCGGAAGATCCTTAATGATGAGGAAAATTCTCTTGAAGTCAGAGAAGGAAGTAGAGAATCCAGTCCAGAGGAATAGTTTGTTCAGAACTACTTGCAAGACCAAGGATAAGGTATGCAAGGTAATAGTGGACAGTGGAAGTACAGATAACCTAGTATCCATAGAAATGGTGGAGAAGCTAGAATTGGATATAATTGCACATATGAGCCCATACAAGGTTTCATGGTTGCAAAAAGGACATCAGGTAACTGTAACTAAACAATGTTTAGTTGAATTTAAGATAGGGGGATACAGAGATGAGATTTTATGTGATGTTATTCCCATGGATGTCTGTCATATTTTGTTGGGGATACTGTGGAAATATGACAGAAACGTTGTTCATTACGGAAGAAAGAACACGTATACCTTAGAGAAGAATGGTAGAACACATATGTTGCTACCAATTAAAGACAAGAAGGTAAAGGAAGAAATGAGTAACACTATACTTCTCATGAGTGGGAAGGAACTTAGGTATGAATTCAAGAAAGACCAAGACATGCAGTTTGTTGTGGTGAGAAAACCTAGAGTCGGCTTGACAAGTACTTCAATAGATGATCTACCGGAGGAAATTCAAGAACTGCTGGAGAATTTTGTTGATATAGTGGTGGACAATTTACCTTGTTTATTGTCGCCCATTAGAAGTATAATCCATCACATTGACCTTATACTTGGAGCGAGTTTGCCAAACAAAGCAGTGTACAAATTGATGCCACAACAGAATGAAGAGGTTAAGAAGAAAGTCTAGGATTTGATGGACAAAGGATTGGTTAGAGAAAGATTGAGTCCATGCATTGTACCAATAATGTTAAGTCCAAAAAAGGATGGTGGATGGAGAATGTGTACCAACTCAAGGGCTATAAACAAAATCACCATCAGGTATAGATTTCCTTTACCTAGGATGGATGAATTGATGGATTTATTGAGTGGAGCAAAGTTGTTTTCAAAAATTGATTTGAAAAGTGGATGTCATCAGATTAGAATGAGGGAAGGTGATGAATGGAAGAAAGCATTCAAGACGAATGAAGGACTGTATGAATTGCTTGTCATGCCATTTGTCTTGACAAATGCGCCAAGTACTTTTATGAGATTGATGAACGAAGTCTTGAAGGATTTCATTAGAAAGTTTGTGATTGTGTATCTTGATGATATACTGATCTTCAATAATACTAAGGAAGAACATTTGAGACACTTAGCTTCAGTGATGAAGAGGTTGTAGCAAGATAAACTGCTGACAAATTTGAAGAAGTCATCTTTCATGAAGAAGGAACTAATTTATTTGGCGTTCGTGATCTCTTTGAATGAGTTGAAGATGGATCCTGAGAAAGTAAAAGCAATCAGAGATTGGTCGTTGCTAAGGAATATCTTTGAAGTTAGAAGCTTCTATGGATTAGCTAGTTTTTACAGGAAGTTCATTATAATTTTTAGTGGGATTAGTGCATCAATGATGGACACGGTCAAGAAAAGAAATAAATCTTTTCATTGGACATAGGAAGCGGAGAAAAGTTTCAAGTTGCTGAAGGAGAGAATAACTGAACAACCAGTTCTAGTTCTGCCAGATTTCAGTAAAACATTTCAAGTCAGAAGTGACGCAAGTGGATTTGCGATTTGAGCAGTCTTAAGCCAAGACAACATGCTGATTGCATACTTCAGTGAGAAGTTGAATGAGACAAAGATGAAATATTCAACGCACGACAATGAGTTTTATACATTCATACAAGCGCTAAAGAAATGGAGGCATTACTTGGTTCCAAATGAGTTTGTCTTGTATAGCGACAACCATGCTTTACAATTCATAACTCGACAAGAAAAATTGAACCAGAAACATGCGAAATGGGTTGAGTTTATGCAGAACTTTACTTTTGTTATAAAGAACATTTCTGGAACTGCTAATAAAGTTGTTGATGCGTTGAGCAGGAAATGTTTGATTCTACAGGAATTTCGTGTGAAGACCTTAGGTTTTGATAACCTTAAGGGCATGTACAGAGATGATTCAAATTTCAAGGATGCTTACAAAGCATGTGAGAATCCTGTTCTTAGAGACAGAAGCCAATGGGTTGAATATTTAATTCAGGATGAATTATTATTCAAGGGAAATCAGTTGTGTATCCCGAAGAGTTCTATGAGAGAGAATCTTCTGAAGGAAAAACAAAGTGGGGGATTGGATGGACATTTTGGCCATGATAAAACATTCGCGCAACTGAATAGATTATATTATTGGCCAGGGATGAGGACAAAGGTCGGGAAGTTTGTCAACAAATGTAGAATTTGCTAGCACGCAAAAGGGAAAAGACAAAATACATGGTTGTATCAACCATTACCAGTACCAGAGAGGTCGTGGGATGCGGTAAGCATGGATTTTGTGTTAAGACTATCGAGGACACAGAGAGGTTGTGATTCCATATTCGTGGTAGTTGATATATTTTCTAAAATGGAACATTTCATTCCATGTCATAAAACCAGTGATGCAACACACATTGCAAATCTATTTTTCAAAGAAGTTGTTAGACTTCATGGCTTACCCAAGATTGTTGTTTCAGATAGAGATACCAAGTTCATTGGTCATTTCTGGAGGACGCTATGGAAGAAGGTGGGAACATGCTTATATTCTAGCTCAACATATCACCCTCAGACGGATGGACAGACTGAGGTAGTGAACCAAAGTCTAGGAGATTTATTGAGGATTTTAGTAGTTGAACATCACAATCAGTGGAATCAGATTCTACCGCAAGTGGAATTTGTGTATAAAAACTCACCTAATAGGAGCACAAGACAAAGCCCATTCAAGATAATATATGGAATACAACCGAGAGGAGTATTTGAGTTGAGAGACTTAGATCAGAGTGAGTTCAGGAGTGTTGGAGCTGAGGATTTTGTAGCAGAGATGCAGGATCTCTACCGTAAGATTAAAGAGCGATTGAAAAATTCCAACCAGGAATACAAGCGCAGAGTATATCGACACAGGAGAGAAATTCAGTTTGAAGTAGGTGATTTGGTTTGGGTGCATCTCAGAAAAGAAAGGTTCCCAAGGGGAACATACAATAAGCTGAAGATGAAGAAAATTGGGCCATGTAAGATTTTGCGAAAGTTTGAGGCAAATGCTTACGAGCTTGAATTACCGAATGATGTAGGAATATCGCCCATATTCAACATAACAGATTTGTACCCTTACAGAGCTGATGAAGCAGAAACAGAGGCAGATCAAAAGGAAGTTCAATGGGTTAAATAGATGCATGTATCCGAAAATCTGTAGATGGAAAGGATCATTGATCATAAAGTCAACAAGAAGACTCGAAGGAAGACATACTTTGAATATTTGGTCAAATGGAAAGGACACCCGATGGAGGATGCCAGTTGGGAAAGTGAATCAAATATCTAGAACCATGGACAGACAATGTAGGAGATCATGAACATGAGTTCATGAAGTTTCCAACCAGAGGAGTATGATGCAGGAGCATCTCCAGCATGTTGGAAAATGTTTAACATGCAACGTATGCTTGTCATTGATGGCAAGTACAACAATGAAGATGGAATGAGTACATGAAGAATGTAATAGACGGGCACCCGAAGTATTTTGGGAAGAAGCTTCAGAGCAACCTCGATAAGATCAGAAGAGATAGTGCAGAGGATGTTTGGTATGTTTTACAGGCAGCGTAATCTTGTCATTGATGGCAAGTACAACAGTGATGATGGCTTGAGTACAACAGCAATGATCAGCAGTGCAATGATATTCAGGAATACCAGCAACGCAACAATTGTCTAAACGCAACAATCCTCAGTCATCAAATCGAGGATTGATCTAAACTATTGATCAGGCATGATGAAGTCCTATAAAGTTTGAGAAGCACTACTGATCGTTGGATCCCATCCAAAATTCCCGACAGAATGAGGGTCGTCAAATCTGAATTTAGAAAAGAAGAGCGCGTTGAAGAGGAGGATAGATCTCAGGCGTTCGATCCAAGCGCGGGATCCGACCATCGTTGGATCAAGCATAACCTGCACACTCTCTAAAGTACAAGGAGAAGTGGGCGTATAAAATCCAGGAAAAAGGAGGACCGTCCATCATCAGGCAGGACACGTGGGGAAAGATCATTAGTTCGCTGACTGGAGAGTCAAAGGAACGATGTTCCCTAACCTCTTGAAATTGCGATTCAATCTGAGCCGTCAGATTAAAGTTGAATTTGGACTGTTGATTCCAGTCCATGTCGGAGTTTCGGGGATCGAGAGTTGGAGATGTCAAGTAATATCATCCACAGGAATCCTGATTTTGTGATATGCGAAATCACGATTTAATTGCAGCCATTGAATCAAGATTGAATCTGGACCGTTGATCCAAGTCCATTTCAGGGTTTCGAGGATCGAGTGTTGGAGATGTCAAAGAGTATTAACATCAAGAATCTTGATATCGCGATATGCGAAATCGCGATGTAATTGCAACCGTCGGATCAAGATGTGATCTGGACCGTTGATCCGACTTCTTTACAGAGTTTCGTGGATCAGGACTTTGAAGTGAAAGAAACACTGAACATCAAGCATGTTGAAATTGTGAAATGCGAAATCGCGAAATGATCTGAACCATCAGATTAAGTGTTGATCAGGACCGTTGATCCCACACCATTTCGGGGTTTCGGGGATCGCGACTTGGAGAGGCAAGAACTCAATGCAACCAGAGTGCCGAAATCGCGATATGCGAAATCGCGATTCAATCGCAGCTATTGAATCAAGATTAGATTTGGACCATCGAATCATAGGACATGTGGCAAGCGATCAAAATTTCGCTGACTTGGGGTCAACGGAGCATAGTGTTGAAACTCACAAAATGAGAAATCGCAAAAGCGCTTTATGCATCAGCGCGTGGTCATAGCCATTGGTCACATCGATGGAAGATGGAGGTAGAAGCTAGAGGTGCTAAGCTTGGCCACAAAAATGCCAAAATGGATGCAAGATATAATAAAGTTCATCCAACGACACAGATAAACCTGAAGTAGATCGGAGGGCTACTGATGCACGACACAATGAAACTGCCAGAAACCATTGATGACGACTGCCAGAGAATTTGAAGAGACCTCTATGTGATCGCCAGAGGAGATGAAGAGTCTCCAAGCTTCTTCCAATGAAGGAAGACTATTCTTAGAATGGATTGACAGATGGATGAGCGTTGAAGCTTGTAGCTGAAACAGAGAGGGTGAGCTCGACTGTAACAGAGAAGACGAAGAGTATCAATTGCCAGAGAGAAAAAGGAATCTCAGCATAACACCCAGTGATGCTGAACGCGTGGGAAAAATGCCAGAGAAGCTGAAGAGTTACCATGATGATCAGGCAGAGCACTCGAGAGGTGGAGGATATCGACGCGGTGTGAGTATGCAGTGGTATGGCGCACATTGCATGCACAAGGTGCACAGAATCTATAAGTACACAATACAGAGAAGAGATGGGGTTGTTGTTGTTGTTGGAGTTGTTGTTGTTGAAGGTGATTCATGTGTGAAGAAGGAGGAGAGTGCAGAAGCTGAATTGAACAGAAGAGGAACTGTGCAGTGAATGGATATGGCACACAGAGCATAAAAGGCAGAAGAACAGACAATGCAAGTGATGTGTGCAGGAAGGCAATGAGGCAGACAAAGCAACGAAATGCAGCAGAACAGTGATGAGTTTGGTAAGCCATTGTTGAACATTATATCACTGTAATAAGTTTCAGTAGAAAAGATTTATATTTCAGGGTGGTTGGGAGGTGCTCGGGAGGACTGTTGTCCTCAGAGGTTCAAGTGGGTGCTTGAACACAGGGAGTTGTAGCTTCCATCTGGTTGCAGCCAGAGAAACCAGGGTGGCAGGGTGGTGCAAGGGAGAACTATTGTTCTATGTTATACAGGTTGGTTGCATGTATGATTGGAAGTTGGTGCTTCCATCTAGTTGGTGCTGGAAACACTCAGGGAGTTGGTGCTTCCTTCTAGTTGGTGCTAGAAAAACTAGGGAGTTGGTGCTAGAGAAACCAGGGAGTTGGTGCTTCCTTCTAGTGGGTGCTAGAGAAAATAGAGAGTTGGTTCTCTCAGCAAGTAGCAACTTGCAAAACTGAGGTTGTGGCCTCATTATGAGTTGGTGCTCATATGTATGATAATGTAAAGAATGTAACTATTACTTATCATATAAAGTAAAAGAGGTTTTTACCCTGTATGGGTTTCCTCGGGAAATATTTGTCTCTGTGTTTCTCATATATGTGACTGAT
>ML834311.1:35706-56697 GCA_009831015.1 Picea engelmannii
AAAATTGCAGTGATAGAGATCGATGAGAATCAATAAGGAGATCCAAGGGTTGTTTGAAAAGTACGAGCTACAAATACGCAGTATGTCAATAGGACAACAACTCTTCAACAACAACATTTTGTTTTACAAAATGATTCACATGAAATCCTGTAGAGATAACAAGAGGAAATACCTTGTCAGGGAAAGATAAACTTTTTAGAAACAAAGGAGGAAAATATAGTCAGAAGCAGAGAGATAACAATGACAGGGGGAGTCATCTACTCATGAGAAGAAAAGGTTGATGAAGGAGTCCTAGTAAGAGAGGTGAGAATTTTTGAGTTTTCCACAGAGGATACAGCGGAAGCTGAAGATGAACAGGTCCAAGAATCAGAAAGAGAAGACTCTGGTTTAGATACAAATATTCCGCAGGCCTCAAATGAGAGAGTCCATCCCGTCATGGGGAGTTTTCATTGGTTTAATATCTGATACCTCCTAAAAATACTGCAACAGCTCAGGGGGAGCATATTCTCTTTGACATTGATGTCAAAGGGGGAGAAAAGAATCTGAGTGCCTTTGTTTCCATCAATGCCAAAGGGGGAGATTGTTGGAAAATGTTTAACATGTAGCATATGCTTGTCATTGATGGCAAGTATAGCAATGAAGATGGCATGAGTACAGGAAGAATGTAATAGACGGGCACCAGAAGTATTTTGGGAAGAAGTTGCAGAGAAACCTCGATAAGATCAGAAGAGATAGTGCAGAGGATGTTTGGTATGTTTTACAGGCAGTGTAAGCTTGTCATTGATGGCAAGTACAGCAGTGATGATGGCTTGAGTACAACAGTGATGATCATCAACGCAGTGATATTCAGGAAGACCAACAACGCAACAATTGTCTAAATGCAAAAATCCTCAGTCGTCAAATCGAGGATTGATCTAAACTATTGATCAGGCATGATGAAGTCCCATAAAGTTTGAGAAGCACTATTGATCGTTGGATCCCATCCAAAATTCCCGACAGAACGAGGGCCGTCATATCTGAATTTAGACAAGAAAAGCGCGCTGAAGAGGAGGATAGATCTCAGGCGTTCGATCCAAGTGTGGGATCCAACCATCGTTGGATCAAGCAGAACCTGAACGCTCTCTAAAGTAGAAGGAGAAGTGGGCATATAAAATCCCAGAAAAAGGAGGACCGTCCATCATCAGGCAGGACACGTGGGGAAAGATCGTCAATTCGCTGACTGGAGAGTCAAAGGAATGATGTTCCCTAACCTCTCGAAATTGCGATTCACTCTGAGCTGTCAGATTAAGTTTGAATCTGGATCGTTGATTCCAGTCCATGTCGAAGTTTCGGGGATCGAGAGTTGGAGATGTCAAGTAATATCATCCACAGGAATCTCGATTTTGCGATATGCGAAATCGCGATTTAATCGCAGCGATTGAATCAAGATTGAATCTGGACCATTGATCCAAGTCCATTTCGGGGTTTCAAGGATCAAGTGTTGGAGATGTCAAAGAGTATTAACATCAAGAATCTCGATATCGCGATATGCGAAATCACGATGTAATTGCAACCATCGGATCAAGATGTGATTTGGACCATTGATCCGACTTCTTTACGGAGTTTCGTGGATCGGGACTTTGAAGTGACAAAAACACTGAACATCAAGCATGTCGAAATCGTGAAATGATCTGAACCGTCAGATCAAGTGTTGATCAGGACCGTTGATCCCATGCCATTTCAGGGTTTCGGGGATCGTGACTTGGAGAGGCAAGAACTCAATGCAACCAGAGTGTCGAAATCGCGATATGCAAAATCGCGATTCAATCACAGCTATTGAATCAAGATTAGATCTGGACCATCGAATCATAGGACATGTGGCAAGCGATCAAAATTTCGCTGACTTGGGGTCAACGGAGCATAGTGTTGAAACTCACGAAAGTGAAATCGCAAAAGCGCTTTATGCATAAGCATGTGGTCATAGCCATTGGTCACATCGATGGAAGATGGAGGTAGAAGCTAGAGGTGCTAAGCTTGGCCACATAAATGTCGAAATGAATGCAATATCTAGTAAAGTTCATCCAATGACACAGATAAACCTGAAGGAGATCGGAGGGCTACTGATGCACGACACAGTGAAACTGCCAGAAACCATTGATGGTGTCTGCCAGAGAATTCTAAGAGACCTCTATGTGATCGCCAGAGGAGATGAAGAGTCTCCAAGCTTCGTCCAATGAAGGAAGACTATTCTTAGAAGGGATTGACAGATGGATGAGCATTGAAGCCTGTAGATGAAACAGAGAGGGTGAGCTCGACTGTAACAGAGAAGACGAAGAGTCTCAACTGCCAGAGAGAAAAAATAATCTTAGCATAACACCCAGTGATGCTGAACGCATAGGAAAACCGCCAGAGAAGATGAAGAGTTACCATGATGATCAGGTAAAGCACTCGAGAGGTGGAGGATATCGACGCGGTGTGAGTATGCAGTGGTATGGCACACATTGCATGCACAAGGTGCATAGAAGCTATAAGTACACAATACATAGAAGAGATGGGGTTGATGTTGATGTTGGAGTTGTTGTGGTTGTTGTTGTTGAAGGTGATTCATGTGTGAAGAAGGAGGAGAGTGCAGTAGCTGAATTGAACAGAAGAGGAACTGTGCAGTGAATGGATATGGCGCACAGAGCAGAAAAGGAAGAAGAACATACAACGCAAGTGATGTGTGCAGGAAGGCAATGAGGTAGACAAAGGAACGAAATGCAGCAGAACAATGATGAGTCTGGTAAGCCATTGTTGAACATTATATCACTGTAATAAGTTTCAGTAGCAAAGATTTATATTTCAGGGTGGTTGGGAGGTGCTTGGGAGGACTGTTGTCCTCAAAGGTTCAAGTGGGTGCTTGAACACAGGGAGTTGTAGCTTCCATCTGGTTGCAGCCAGAGAAATCAGGGTGGGAGGGTGGTGCAAGGGAGAACTATTGTTCTCTGTTATACAGGTTGGTTTCCTGTATGATTGGAAGTTGGTGCTTCCATCCAGTTGGTGCTGGAAACACTCAGGGAGTTGGTGCTTCCTTCTAGTTGGTGCTAGAAAAACCAGGGAGTTGGTGCTTCCTTCTAGTTGGTGCTTCCTTCTAGTGGGTGCTAGAGAAAACAGAGAGTTGGTGCTCTCAACAAGTAGCATCTTGCAAAACTGAGGTTGTAGCCTCATTATGAGTTGGTGCTCATATGTATGATAATGTAAAGAATGTAACTATTACTTATCATATAAAGTAAAAGAGGTTTTTACCTTGTATGGGTTTCCTCGGGAAATATTTGTCTCTGTGTTTCTCATATATGTGACTGATGTTGAATATTCCATTGTTTATTTCCCTGCATTATTATGATCATCATTCAGTGTTTCTACAAAGAGTTTAAAAGAAGCATAATTGTTTAAGCACGGTAACAACTGATTCACCCCCCCCCCCCTCTCAGTTGTCCAACACAGCAAGCGTAGAAGTGGAGGAAAACTAGAAATGCACTAGTGCTCATTTTGGAGACGTTTTAAATTTGAATGAAGGAACATTAATGTAATAGATAGGAGGATGTATTTGCATTTATGCTTTGAATATCGTAAACAGATATTGAGCGTTGCTCTCATCTGTCGGATATGGAGGCATTTAATTGTAATGAATGTAAAGTAGGTAGCTTTTAATTTTGATTAGATAGTTAGAGCTGTAAGAGGGAAAACCCATAAAAAGACACCCTCGTATGTATTGTATAGTAGGATTATTCTCATTGTAATCGTAAGCTGTAGAGCAAAAGAGAAAGAGAATAGAAGAACAAAGATTGTAAGATTCGTATAAGCATATAGTTGTTGCTATTGAACCCATGTACATGAGCCCTGGAATTAATACAAGAATGATTTGATTCCATTTCATGGTGTGCCATGGTTATTGTTTACATCTATTGAATGGTATGTTTACAGTTTTTTTATATTCTTTGTTATGCATTCGTTTCAAGGTTATGTGTATGGATGCTTGGATTTCATGTTGAATGTATGAAGTCTGTGAGAGGATAAGTATGATTTTCAATTGTTTCTCTTCCTGAGAAATCCTACAAGGGGTGTAGTGATAGTCCGCAAGGAGTGTGTTGACAAAGTTCTAGGTTTCATCTTGGAAAAACTCAGGAGGGATACCATTGATTCTTATACCAATGGTAGTGCATGTATAGCACAGAGCCGTGAAAGGCGTGTGTAGGCTAGTTTAAGTATTAGACTTACCCAACCAAGGGGAAAGGTTGAAGAACTATTGTTGCAAGGAGTGCACAGAGTTAGAAGTGTCGAATAACCAGAGGTTATTGTGAATGTCGCAAGGAGTGCATGCAATAATCCTTTCGAATCCTTGAGTTTCAATAAATATAAGCTCAGGAAGGATAGAGATTTGGAAGAAGTTCGAAGGAGGGGTGAGGTCTGGAGTCATCTCGCTGAAGATAAGTCCAGAAGGAGAAGATGCCAAGGTATTTGAGCAGGAGTATTTGAAAGTCTGAACGGATGGTTGAATTTCTCAGGGGAGAACCGTCGAAGTTTTGTGGACCGTCAAATCTTACAGATCAACAGAAAGGGTTAAGACTGAGTGTCTTTTAGCAATCATAAGATCAGGAGGAATAATGGTCGTTGAATTTGGATCAGCGAGGGTCATTGATCTCATGCTTGAATTTCGCCGTTTTGAAATTCGGGGCATGGAGGAATTTGTGGCTCGGAGTCGAGAATTGTGAATTCCCGATTCGTGAAGTCTCAATATATTCAAGATCGTCATATCGTGGGACGTTTGAAACCATTGATTTGTGGCAAGAAGTTATCGTGATTCCGGCTATCGACGAAGGGATTCGTTACATTGCAAATCGCCGATACGCGAAACCCCGAGGTGCGAAACATTTGGCCCCAGATCGCAGTTGGGGTCACATAAAGGAAAAATTCAAAGGGAGGAGTCAGAGACCCATTAGCCTTTTCGGGGTTTTGGGACAGGAGGGCCAGGAAAATTCATATCAGGGGTCGTGAATCTACGAAACCCAATATACCTTTTCAGGTGAGGAGTGTGGTCACGTGAGTAAGAGTTGGCTCTTAGTGCTTGTTCGCACATACATAACTCCTAAGAAGAACCTGTGGAAACACTAATGTGTTGAAGATTCCTGTGGGGAATCAAAGAGTCGATCAGACTCAAGGGGAGATAAAGAATGATCCTTAGACTGGGAGGTCATGCAAAACCTACTAATGTAGGGGTTCTGCGTCGCCAACTTAAGATTAAGTCACAACCATTGGATATGACTTAATCAACCTCAATTCTTGATTAATTCCCCACCCTTGGATCAAGATCTAGATGAGAAGATCCTATGGTCAAGATTGCATGAGGGAAGGGCTAGGGTTACAAATAACCTGGCAAGCCCATTTCTTCATCACCTCAAGAAGAGAATTTGGTCGACAAAGTAAGTGTGCACTTCTAAGGGAGGTTCAGGGTCCTTACATGGAAAGATTGCTTGAGGGGTCAAGCTAGGGCCAACATCTAATCTCATCCAGAAGACATAGCCGAGTAGGGATGAGATACTAGAAGACCAGGATGGGTCTTAGTCAGCTGGATAAGAAGATAACAAAGAATATCCAACATACCAAGTAGTATAGGGAGCCGAGTAGGGAAAATAAAGAGGCCAAGTCGGGTATGTACATAGTCAAGGAGGTGAGCAAGGTCTGAACATAGACAAATAGGCTGAGATAGGGCCATCATTAAGCTAAACTAGAAAAAAAGAAACAAATAGACAACGATCAAGTAGAATCTGTACAGTACAGACAATGTATGATCTATACTTGCAGCCAACAAAGAGAATAAGTTATACCCAGGTCAGAAAATCAAATATAAACTGAGTTTATCAATGTTTTGTAAGAGAATAATAAAAAATTGGGTTGTTTTACAACCTTAATCTTGTTGTATGGATTCCCTAAACATTACTAGTCAGAGTGCGGACCAGTATAGGCCGTATGACTCATGTAAACAAAATCTGGGTGAATTTTGAATTGCACGGGAATAATATGAATGCAATTTCTCTATTTTGACACAATTTTTACAGTTTTTGTATTTCCTTGTGGTTGTCTCTAATATAAAGATATGGTTGTAGCTTGAATTTAATAATTAATGAACAATATCAGTCATATTTTTCTCTTCAACTGAATCTCTTGACAATTGCATGCTTCCCTATGGATCTATTAATTCCTCGTCCCTTTTGTTTAATTGCTAAAAAATCAATCTCAATATTTTGCCTCTAAATTTCTATTTATCCTAATTTTTATTTTTGTCCTCGATTTTTTTGGATTCCAAATTTTGGATGTTATAATATGGAATCTGTAAAATTTAAAGGAGAAATATGAAGTTATTGTTCTATTTGCAAATTTTTGGATGTTAGAATGTTAGTGATTTAAAAACATGATTAATATGTATTGAAACTATTGTCTTGTTTGCAATCATAAATGGATAGATTAAAAGGTTACAAGATGAGTATATTCAGTCAAATTTCCTGGAAATTGTTGGCCCAAATGTGAACACAACATACATCACATTCCTTGCAAATCATGTCGCAACACTTGGTATTAAACTATCATTTTTGGTGATGATTGTCAAGAACCTGAAGAAATATTTCACATTCAAGATTCAAATCCTAGATGACAAGAATGTTCTTATGGGAGAGTCTTCAAAAGAGTTAAATCCTAAAACAACATGTCTCCTCTAGTAGTGAACCTTAGGAACCCCTTAAAAAATTATGCCTCCATCATGTTGAACTTGAAAAGCATAAAAAAATACCCTATGGTAAGCATGGTTACCAACTTACCTCTATTGAATCCTAGAGGTTCCGAACTTTTGAATCCATCTAACTATAGTTTGGTATGTAGGTCATAACTCCAATGATTCAGTATATGAATCTTTGACCTTTATGGTAGACCTACATGATATTCTAGGTCCAAATCCACCTTTATTGTATTCCCTTCCACTCAATGAAAAATTCCATTCTCCTCTTGGGTTGAGGGAACTTTCTACTATTTTCAAAGGTCTTTCATTGTCATTGTTGATTTTTGTTGGGAAAGAGAACCTTCTCTCCCCTTTCTTGTCTTAGGAGTATATTCAAATTTATTGAAATCGGATATGTTACATACATATCCAATAAAAACTCGTACACTCAGTCTAGACTCCACAATATTTATTCCAAGATGTTGTCTATAATTCTCCTTACTGGGTGTGGCTCATGAGTTGATAGGTGTAGATTTGCATTCAATTTTACTAAATTACTTTAATTTTCTACTTTGAGGCTCTCCAAATTCTCACCAATATATTTTCCAAGGGAAGTCTTCAAAATTTGTAGCTTTGAAGCAATGAACCTTTTTATGGTTGGAAGTGATTTCAGAAACATGCCCCGATGGGATTCACTAGTGAATCCCCTCCAAGATTTTTTACTCCAGTGTTTATTTTTACCTTTAGGTTAACCTAGAGTAAGGTTTGGAATATTTTATGTTGAGATTTGGTAGCAAGGAAGGTCTTCAACCATTTTGCAGCATCCTAGCATGGTGGAGGACAATGAAACTACGTTGAGTTGACTAATTGAATTTTCCTAAAGTTTAACTTAAGAAAATTAATTGTTGATGTGTTATATTCTTTAGTTGACTACTTGGGCACCTTTCTAAGGTTAAAAGTGAAAATAAATTAAGTGATGGTTGTTTGAGTGATTGACCAATTCTGATATCCTCTTGCACAAAGTCATCCCTCATGTGCATGAATGACCCAATCGTGGGGCTATTTGCATGAGGAAGGGAGCCTTAGTTGTTGTGTGAGATTCCTCTACATGTTGTGTCTAATAATTTTTTGTTTGATGAAATTTACCATAATTTTACAACCATGTGAATCATAGGTGGTCAAGTGTCTGAGTGAACACATTCTAATGTGATATCTTTCCTCTCAATTGATGGTACTAATAATTAAATTGTACCTTGTGCTTTGGGAGATTAAATCAATGAAGGGGATCCGATACAAACATAGTTAGATGCCAAAATGTCCATGATAACCCAAAGGATTAGATTGTTGTTCCTCTATTCTCTTCTCATAACTTGAGCCCAATTCAAAGGATACTGTAGTTTTCTTTTATGATTAGTTCCATGTCAATTTTTCTATTGTTAACAAAAAATTAGTTGATTTTGTGCCTTTGTACTATCTAAATTATTTGATATTTGTTAATCAACATATCAAATTAATATTAGAATGAAGAACATCAAATATGAGTCAATGACAAAGGTTGAAAACCGATGACTACCATTCATATGATGAGAGAATAGTCGATGAGAATGATATGGACATATATCCATGTCCATGTAAATATTGTCTTGGTGGAAAGGTGAGGAAACGAAATGTTATTTATTGACATATGATAAGACATGGGCATAGTGGTGTAAGCCCTTGGAACAAAAATTATTATGAAAATATGATAGAAGTGCATAGCATGAGAGATGAATATGTACCAAACATTTCTAAAGTGGAACCAAACATATATGAAGAGGAAACAATGTTAGATGAAGGGGTTGAAGTTAATAGAATGTTGAATGAGGGTCTAAACGATGATTGGGCCAAGTCGATGGAGGATGCTTTAAAGAATGTGTATGATAATTGCAAGTTAAGTCATTTGACAAAAATCCTTCAAATTCTTAACTTGCAAGTGCTGGATGGTTGGACAAATGAGAGTGTAGATGAATTATTGGAATTTTTGAGTCGGTTGTTACCATGTGGCTCCACATTTCCAACAAAACGAAGTCAATGTAAAAATCAAATCACTAAGCTAGGCTTAGGATATGAAAAGATCCACACATGTGTGAATGGTTGTGTATTATTTCGCAAAAATATTGCAAGTGAGACAGAATGTCAAAAATGTCAAGAAGGGAGGTATAGACCAGGGTTGAAATCAGTTGTGGTTCCCAGAAAGGTTCTTCAACACTTTCCTCTAATCCCATGATTACTCTGAATGTATAAGTGCAAAGACATTACTAAACTTATGCAATGGCATGCCCAAAATAAGATCACTGATGGAAAACAACGACATGCGCCTAATTATAAGATGTGGATGGAATTTGATAATAGATGGAACGATTTTTCCCAAGATCCTCGTAATATAAGGTTGAGTTTGGCTCTAGATGGGGTGAACCCATTCTCTGATAAAGGTACTAAATGGTCAACTTGGCCAGTGTTTTTAATAAATTATAACTTGCCTCCATGGTTAGCAACTAAACCATTTTTCCTAACGCTATGATTGATTATACCAGGAAAAAAAAGTGTGACTTCAGATACAATCGATGTTTATTTAGAGCCATTATATGATGAGATAATGGAACTGTGGAAAGGAATTGAAGCAATTCAATTTTTAAGGGAAGGTCATTCAATCAAATTCACTTTAACAGATTCCTTACTGTTTACGATTCATGATCTTCCTACATATGACACATTGACTGGTCTCACTGTTCATGGATACCATGGATTTCCTTGCAAATTTAAGGATTTTGTGAGGCACTCAATAATTTTGCATAAGTGTGTTTATTGTGGACATCGTGCTCACCTGAAAAAGGATCATACATATCGTCAACAAAAAACACATTTCAATGGCCAGGAAGAGAATCGTGAAGCACCATTTCCAATAACAAGTGAATACATTATTGATAATGGACATATAAGACTGTTGTTTATTGAAAGTGGTGGGATTTGTGGTAGTAGGGACGATCCACATAATGAAAGCGGTGTAAAAAAATTGTGCATATTTTATCCATCAGACACACTATTGACTTTATGCATACCGAGAAAAATATAGCCTATGCTATTATAGAAACTCTTTTTGGTGCTTCTGATACTGTTTCATCACGTGAAGATTTCGACAACTAAATATTCATCGAAATCTTTGGGTTGAAAAATATGCTGATGAAAAATATAGAAAACCTCGTGCTCCTTATGTTTTGACAAAGGAACAACATGCACAATTCTTAAATTTGATGTCTCAGACTCGATTTCCCATTGGATATGTAAGTAGTAGTATTAGAACCCAAACTGACATGAATAACGTAAGAGGCCTCAAGACCCATGATTATCATGTCATAATTGATAATATTTTACCTATTGTGGTCAATATATCAAGTTTGGAAAAGGGGCCAAGCTTGGAAATTATAAGGTTGGGCCTAATATTAAAGATAATGAGTTTACATGTATTAGATCCTTCAAACTTTGATAGTTTGAGGGAGGAGGTTGTTGAAGTCTTTTGTCTATTGGAACGAGAATTTCCACCAACAATATTTAATATTTCTATGCATATTTTAATACATCTAGAAAATGAAATAGAGCATTGTGGCCCAATAAGAATGAGATGTATGTATCCTATAGAAAGATATATGAAGGTTTTGAAAAAAATTGCCCATACTAGGGAAAAACCAGAAGGCAGCATGTATGAGGGATATTCAATGCAAGAGGCCATGGGATTTTGCACAGAATATATGAAGGATTTAAAAAAATCCAATCAATGTGTATGGGATGATGAAGAGGATGAGAGAGTTGCAAGTGAAGTATTAGAAGGAAATGGAAGATTCTTTAAGTTATAACATAAAGAAAGAAGCGTGATACATGCCTATGTTCTTCAAAACACATCTTCTTTCGATAAGTGGCGTAGGTAAAAAACATTTTACACAATAATTTGTTTCTTCAATTGCATTTACACATTTATATTATTAATCTTATTATATTGTACATTCATATTCTATGCAGGAAATATGAATAAGAGAATCAAACATGGATGTGACGTCGACCTCAAAAGCATATACGTCATGATTTGATCGAAGGTGATTACTTTCCAAAATTTGAAGAATGGATTGCTAATGTAGTCAATGATGCAAAAGAAGAAGGTTAAGATATAAAAGTGGAGGAAAGTGAGCTTTCACAGTTGCCACATATAAAGGCTATGCAATTTAGTGGCATGTGGGCCTATGGTAGTCATTTAAGAGTGGAAGAAAAGGACAAAGGAAAGGGAAATTGTGATTGTGTTGTTAGTGTTGAATTCCTTCATGAAACTAAGAACAAATTTCATGTTGGATTCATCCAAGAAATTATTCAAGTTGATTATAGTGAAAATAGTCCTATATTATTAAAATGTAAGTGGGTCAAACCATCTGCAATGCAACTTGATGAGTATGGATTTGTACGTGCAAATATACAACAATGTTTATCAGGGACTGATAAGCCATATGTATCTCCTCTTAAATTTAACCAATCATTTCTAATTGGTGATGTAAGAAGACTAGGATGGACATATGTCATTCAAATAGAGTCTCGTTTGAAACAAAAATTCATGGAATTTGTTGATATAATGCATGATGGGAAATATGATAACTTACAAGAAACATTTGAAGAAGTGGTTGAAGATGATGATAGAATGATTGAAGAAGAGACTTTGATTACCAACGAATATATTGGAAGAGAGAATGCATTTCATTCCTCAGGTGAGGATGATGAAGAAAATAAAGAAGATGCACACAAGAGTGATCAAGATTCTGACCCCGATGGCAATGCTGATGATTATGATGATGATTTGTCACCTTAATTGGTAATCTTGTTAGTTAAACTTTGGTTATATGTATGGTGTAATTTATCATTGAATGTAATGTATTATTATAATTCATAGATACTGAATACAATTTGAATATATAGAAATGCATAACATGTGGTTTAAATTGGAGGCATAGTAAATTTACATAAAATGTTTCACATGCCTTTGCATAAATTTACTTATTTACTGTTGATTTCAAGTTATGTAAGCAACACTTCAAGGGATAATTTTAAGAGGCATTTGTTCTTTAACTTGTGCACTTAACTTTTGAGCACAAAGATTAATAAGATCTGAGTTTCAAATTCATATTCCATTGTCATTATGTTGATTCAAGTGGATGATTTATACACTATTGTTTATTTAGACTTTTGGTTATGAAGAAAAAGTCCTTGAGGCACAAGTTATATGACAATGATAATGCATAAAAGTTGACCGAATATGAGCGCTCTCATAGAGAACATGTGACCAAGAATGATGAATATTTATCGTCTCTTGGTTTGAAAAATAGACAAGTTGTTAATCCACTTAAGTAGTATATTATTTGTTTAATAGTGTTTAATGTTTTATAGCAAAGAACTTTATGTATATAAGACATAATATGATATTTGTTTTTTTTATAGGCAAGAAAAAGATGCATGAACTGAAAAAGTGGAGAAAAAATCAATGGAAAGTAAAGATATAGTGCCACTAACTCGTAGAAGCCAATGCATTTGTGATCCAACAAATGTAGTTGATGAAAATAATAGTGGTCATGGTGTGCAAGTTGACAGCACATGGTGGTGTGGAAGTTGATATAGCACATGGTGTTGCGCAGCATGATGATTTCCTTTTTTTTTTTAACAAAAACCAGAGAAAATTTATATTAAAAGAGTTGCGGATAATCGCAAGAGAAGTACGAGAGTTGAGTTGCAGGAGATGTAATTACAAAATTCACCTCCCTGTATGCTCCCAGTAGGTATGTGGTGAGTGGAGGCAGGAATTTCTACTATGCTAAATCCGACCTGAGCTTTTACAGTAAAGATCATACTATAAGAGACTAACAAAAAAACTATTAAACAGAGCATACACTTAAAGCTTGTTCTCGTCTGGTGTTGGGGGTTCTCCTTCTGCTGAAAGCCGCAAATTTAGGTCTAATCATGGTTGAGGTCATGGAGAAGAAGATTCATTGAAGATGGTTGTAGAAGTTACTGGGGAGGTCGAAGATGAAGCGGGACCAGCCCCAAATTGAAGAATTTCTATTTGATGCCTTAACGCCTTGCATTTGTCTTTTTTCTGTTGATGTCTCTCCAGTGTTGAGTGGTGATTTTCATTATGGTTAAGACTTTTCCTGAGAGGGGTCTGAGATGAATTTGCAGGTTTTGCACCGTATTCACCAATTCCTCATGCTCTTCCACTGAGATGGCATATTGGTTGCTTGTGCTCCCTCTCATTTTGTTGGGATTTCTTTTGCTGTTTGTCTGAATTGTGCAAGTGAATGTACCTGCAATCGAAGGAGGGGTAGTGTCCGCTCTCTTCTGTGGAGTATGAAATATACCCAGGAAATGTGCCATGCGTCCTCTGATATGCTCCATCATCTGCGCAATATTCAAAAGATGATTCTGATTTCCCATTTTTGAATGAACACATGAGCTGCTACCATACCCTCTATTGATCCTGGTATTGCTCGCATTACCAGAATTCAATGGATATTACACCCATGGATTCATGTTGAGTGAATTCTTCCCACTCTAGGTCTTGTTACCATGATCTGGAGCAGCCAGAAGAATGTCGAAGTGACCTCCCAAGACGAGGGAGATGGATAGTATGTGAAGAGTGGCATGCACTAAGATGAAGGAGGGAGCATCATGGTGGTGAGAGGTGAGGTATAACAGTTTGTGGGCCCGGATACACGAGCCAAGTGGCAGAGTCAGGGGAGAGTTGTTGTGATGTGAAGAGTTCACATTGGTGGCCATATTCATATTCCAAGTGTCGAGCTGAGTAGACAGGTGAGATGGCCGCCAAATTTCAAGTTCATGTCGGGTGAGTGACTAGATCATGGGATGGGTCTGTGTTGTGTGAGTCCATTGACAACCAATGAACCCAACTCTAGATCAATTGCCAGGTTTTCTTGGGTATCGTCCAATTGATTATTGTGTCTAAGGATGTGGAAGAGGGAAATACTAGATAAGTGTTTGATAGTTTCCGAGATTCATTGTAATATGGCGTTTAAGTGGATATTCGAGGGGTGGGAGATTTTGTGGGCATGATTTATAATTATCTTAGAATCGCCTATGACCGAAAGGGAGTGGATGCTCATATTTTTGGCAAGGAGAAGGCCTTGATACAGAGCGTAAGCTTCGGCTTGATTATTGGATGCAATTCTAAGGCTTTAGTGGAAGGCGAGTGTTTGATTTCCTCGTGGGAAAATGATGACCCCTCTCGCTCCTTCCACCCAGGGTTTCCCTTTGATGCTCCGTCGAAGTAGAGAGTGTGTGTCTATTTCTCATTGCGCCAGTGTAGTAACTCAGAGTCTTCATAAAGCTGCCAGGAGGATATCGTTAGAGAGTGGTGGTGGAAAATGAGAGGGGTGGAGGGGGAAAAAGTGGAGATTTAATCATATTCTAAGGTGGAGGAGGGGGTGAAGGATATGGGTTTGTACTTGGAAAGGAATAACTCAACCATAAGGGGGGTGGATGTTTTAGCTATAAGACCTGGGGGGGGGAGCGGAGGTTGGAAAAGATGACCCTATTTTGAGAGAGCCAAATTTTCTAGAAAATGTACTTAGGTAAGGCTTTAAATAAGTCTATGAAGAGAGGGTTGTTATTGAGGGAGACACGATAAAGGGATTTCCAATTTGAGAAAATCTCTCTTGGTTGGGACGACCATCCGATTTTGCTGTGGAGGCCTTGGAGGGCTTCTTTCCACATAGAGATAGCATAAGGGAAATGTAGGAAGATATGTTGAGAGGTTTCCTGCGCATTGCAACACAACTCACATCTGAAAGGACCATGTATGTTCCTTTTGAGAAGATTTTCACCTGTAAGTAATTTTCCATGAGCCACTATCCAACACAAAGAATTTACCTTAGGAGGACTTTCATTGTTCCAGAGGGAATTCTAGATCTTATCTTTGGGGGGGAGATCTGTTTGGGAGAGATGTTGTGAATATCCTTGCTTAACGACTAAATACCATTGCCCCAACCTCTCTTTTCTTTTAGCATGTTGCAAATGGGGGCATAGCCTCTCAAAATACTTTGCAACTGATACGCTGCATCCTGAAGATTGCTTGGAATATTTTGGAGGTTCCATCCTATCCAGTCACCTGAATCAATGCTCCAGGAAGAGAAATCCAAGATGTATTTTTTTCCTTGCGATTCTAGCTAGTTAATGAGGGGTCGAAGTTGAATGTGTTTCCAAAGAGGCTACTTTCTGTTAATGTTTAAGCCATTATTATAGTTCTTTGCATTTCAATAGATGACAATAGCATAATACAAGATCACTAAGAGATACACAATCACAAGAGACATAACATTTATCCTGGGAAACCCTCTAGGGGAATAAAACCCAACAAAACTTCCTTATTATAGATATCCAATACAATGCCAAGAGATAACTCAAACTAAAATAGAAGTTCCTCTCCCAAATATGCACCACTCTCTCTTCTTCTTCTACAATTCCGAAACTTGTCTCTCAAAATGAGCAAGTGAGTTTTGTGTCTAAGTGAGGCACTAGCCTCCTTATTTATATTAGACTAGCACGTGTGAAGTGTCTCTTCACTGGCAGGGCTGACTTCTCCAGTTGGGTGGTTATAACCACCTTTATTATAATTCAACTCCCCTTTAATATTTTCTAGGGCCGACTTCTTATTCTGCCTATTACAATTATCTTTTGACCAATCCGCAAAAGGGGATTTGGTACTTTATAATAACCGACATGATCAATCCACAATGGGGATTGATCCAATGAATAATATATCAAATAATAATAAGAATACACTTTGCAGTTACATTATTTTAACACTCCCCCTTAACAAGAAGGGTATTCTTCAACAACATCATGCGAGAGAGAGAGACCTTTATCATCAACAACATCAAGTGGGTGAGAGGAAAACATCATCAATATCATCTTGGAACACTAATTGATGTATCTATAAATTATCAGAAGTTTTCTTCATCGACAACATCGTCATTCTCAAAGGAATGCCATCGTCATCTGTGTCACTATGTATTAGTATAAAAACTGATACATCATCATCATCATCATCACAACACGAGGTTGGTTCATCATAATATAGGACTGGCTTTACATCACAACTGTCAAGATGGAAGCTCAGTACTCATCTCATCTCAATGTCTTGCTTTACATCACAGCAATCAAGCTGGAAGTAAGATACTAGACTGGCTTTACGTCACAACTATCAGGATGGAAGCACATTACTAGTCTCATCTCATCGTCTTGCTTTACGTCACAACACTCAAGATGGAAGCAAGATAATCATCCTACTTTATGCCACAACCATCCGATCAGAAGTAGGATACTAGACTGGTTTTACGTCACATCTATCCAGCCGGAAGCTTAGTGCTAGTCTCATCATATCATCTTGCTTTACGTCACAACCATCAGGTTAGAAGAAAGGTACACATCCTGCTTTACGTCGCAACCATCAGGTCGGAAGCAGGGTACTAGACTTTCTTTACGTTGCAAATATACAGCTGGAATCACAGTACTAGTCACACATCATCTTTCTTTACGTCGCAACCATTAGGTCGGAAGAAAGGTACTTGTCCTGCTTTACGTTGCAACCATCAGGTCGGAAGCAGGATACTAGATTGGCTCTAAGTCACATCTATCCAGCTGGAAGAACTGTTCTAGTCACATCACATCATCTTGCTTTATGTCACAACCATCAGGTCGGAAGAAAGAGATGTCTCATCTCGGCATCTACTCCCCCTTTCGAGGAGGGTCCTTTCAGACTATACCAAGCTTATCTTGAAAGTACTCAAACTTTATACGAGATAGTGGCTTGGTCAACACGCCAACAACCTGTTCATCTGTGCTAATGTACTGGAGCTTTAAGGCTCCTCTCTGCACCATGTCACAGATGTAATGATAACGAATCTCTATGTGCTTCGACCTGTCGTGGAATACAAGATTCTATGTCATCTTTATGCAGCTCTAGTTGTCACATAGAATCAAGGTTACTCTCATCTCTAAGTCAAATAGGTCGGTCAACAAATTTTGAAGCCATATAGGTTCGCAGCTGGCAGAACATGCAACAATGTATTCTTCTTCCATTGTGCCGAGAGAAATGCTAGATTGCTTCCTACTCTGCCATGAGATCATAGCTGATCCCAAACTGAAACAAAATCTTGAAGTTCTTTTCCTGTCAGAAACACTTCCTTCCCAATCTACATTATTATATCCACTCAATGTGAAATCATGATCTCCATCATAGTTGAGACCACAATCTATTTTACCCTTAAGGTACCTCATCACATGTTTTGTAGCCACTAAGTGAAAATGTATGGGTTCTACCAGAAATTGACTCAAGGTGTTCACAACAAAACAAATGTCTGGTCTGGTGTTCGTCAGGTACATCAGCGATCCAATAATCTTTAGTGTGGCATCAATCAATTTTGATGAAGTGCCGACCAACAGCTTCAGCTTTGCTTCCATGGGTGTATTCATGGGCTTGCACTCCAACATGTCGAATCTCTTCAGGATTTCGACTGTATAATTCTCTTGGTTAAGGAATATCCTCTCAGGACTCTTCCATACCTCAAGACCTAAGAAATAATGCATTAGGCCAAGGTCTTTCATTTCAAATTCTGAGGTAAGTCTCTTTTTACATTCGGTGATGATATTTTCTTCTCCAGTTAAGAATAAGTCATCCACATATAGCAGGAAGATTACTGTCTCATTATTCATGACTTTGAAGTAGAGGTTAGAGTCTTCTTTACTCTTGGTAAATCCTAATCTCATCAAGAAACTGTCTATACGGCCATACCAAGCTCTAGAAGCTTGCTTCAATCTGTATAAGGCTTTCTTCAATCTGCATACATGAGACTTCCTGTCTTCAACCTCAAATCCTTGGGGTTGCTCTATATACACTTCCTCTTCTATGACACCATTTAGGAAAGTTGTCTTTACACCCATTTGGTGCAGCTTCCACTTCATATTAGCTACAAGAGCTATGATGGTTCTGATTAAAGTGTATCTGGCTACAGGAGTGAATGTATCTTCATAGTCAATGCCTTCTTTCTAAGAAAATCCATGAGTGACAAATATTTCTTTATACTTCTCAATACTTCCATCAACAACGTGTTTTATTTTGAAGATCCATTTGGAGGATACCATATCTTTATTCTTTGGTCTGGGAACTATTTCCCATACTTCGTTCTTCATTATGGATTAGTATTCCTCTGTCATGGCATCTGCCCATTCTTTCCTCTGAATGGATTCTTCAAAGCAGGTAGGCTCCTCTTCTAGGAGATCACATATCAAATCCGTATAATTGGAGAATGGCTTTGGTCTTTTCACCTGTCTCATAGTTCCTTGGGGAATATCGTACTTCTCTCCATCTTGAATAAGCTCTCTAGCCCAAGCTGGCTTTGTTTTATGGAGGGTCGTCATCTGAGGAGGTTCTTTCACTTCTACTATATCATGGTCTTCTAGAATTTCCTCATCAGGGGAAGTTACGACTTCCCTCACTGGTTCTGCAGCTCTCAGAACCTTCGTTGCAGTACTGGGGATTACGGGTTCCTCTTCATATACTTCTTCAAGCTGGCATAGTTTATATTTCTTGAGCGTTGTATCTTCATCAAAGGTCACATCCCTACTGATCTCAATGTGATGGTGACCTAGTATATAGATTATGAAGGCCTTGGAGACCTCACAGTATCCCACAAATATTCCCTTCTTTCCTGAAGGGTCCAACTTGTTTCTCTTTTCTTTAGGTATATGACTAAACACTGGACAGCCAAATATTTTGAGATGGCTTACCTCTGGCTTCTTTTCGGTGAACATCTCTTTCGGTGTCTTGAGCCCAAGTGCACTATGGGAAAATTGGTTCTGCACATATACAACTGCCATTGTTGCTTCTGCCCATAAGCACATAGGAAGATATTGATCATAGATCATAGTCTTCATAACTTCCATTATTTTTCGGTTCTTTCATTCAGCTACACTGTTTTGTTGGGGATTATAGGGATTAGTGAGTTCCCTCTTGATCCCAACATCTTTGCAGAAGTTCACAAACTCTTTTGAGGTATATTCTCCTCCATTATCTGACCTGAGTATCTTAATCTTCCTTGCAGAAAGGTTCTCTATCAAGGCTTTGAATTCCTTGAACTTGTTGAACACTTCAACTATATCCAGGTCTTACGAGAATAATCATAAATAAATGATACATAATATGCATACCCACTAATGAAGGATGATGGCATTGCGCCACATACATCTAAATGAATGAGTTCTAGGACTCCTTCTGCTTTGTTGTCTTTCTTTGGAAATGGGTTCTTGATGTTCTTCCCTTTGTGCACATCCATTGCATACGCCTTAATGGTCAACCTTGAGTTTTGGTAAAGTTGTGACCTCTTTGCATATGCATGGTAGTGCCTTGTAGTTGATGTGAGCTAATCTTCTATGCCAAATTTCACATGAGTTTTTTTTTTTTCAATGGCTTGGGTCATGGCAGCTTCTGAGTGACCCTTTAGCTTATGCAAACCACCTTATTCTTTTCCAATGATGATTGCTTCATTTATGGTCTCTCCTTTAGCACGTTTCCTTCTGCAACCTTCACTATAGCTTCCTCAAGGTTATTACATGTGACCTGGAGCAAGGTCAACAAAACAACAAGCAAGAATAATATCCTTCTGATAATATAAAGCAATAGCACGAACAATCATCACAGTAGCTCCTTTAGAGATATCACTTATAATTTATATGAAGAAAATATTAAAGGTAAAGAATACAATACGAAATTAGGTCAACACTCGCATAGTGTTGTGACCAAGAATTCTTCCATGCAACCTGGAACTAATACACGAGGTTTCTCCTAGAGGGGGCGTTAGTTGTATCAGGCAAAGCATTTACCTCTATATGCTCAAATGCTATCAAGTATAATACTTTACAAAGATTGTTATCTCAACTATAGTCATCAACTTGTCATGTTACCTTTGAATCTTATCAACTTGATTTAATCAAACTTGGAACCTTGTCTTCAGGAATGAGTGCTTAATTTTCTTCCAAGTCTCCTTCACTCAAGATGACGAGTGATTTCTTCAACCTGTCTGATGTACTAAGACAATACGCTATCTTGACAGAAGGTTGGGTTAGAGGATAAGATCCATGATCTCAAATTTTAATCCATCTAATACCTTGACTCAAAAAAGGTTAGAATGATGGTCATAGCTACAACATGCAACACTCATCAAAATAATAATGCATATTAGAATAATCACACCTGGGTTGCTTCATTCCTTTGAATGTGTTGGATCTTGAGACCCTTCTGGATCTATGGAAAGAGATCTCTTCTCCTGCAAATACTCTTTAGGGTTTAACCATTAAACATATGTGAGTACATACCTCTGATAGCATTTGCAAGTAGTGGCTCCATCTGGTAACAGTGGTAATCATTACCAACTCTTAAGAAAACTTCAAGGGTGATTGCAACTGGTTCTACGGCTGCAACTGCAACTGGTTCTAAAACTACAACTTCAACTGCAACTTAGGGTTTTATGAGGAAACCCTAATTTTTCAAACTTCAAATTTTGAAATTCTGATCTAGGGAATAGATGCGCTGAGCTGAGGCGAGTATGTTGGTGTAGTCAGAATTTCGAAAATCCAACTTTTACCCCCTCAAACTTCATCTGCGGATTTCTGGACTGGTGCTTCTGGTTTTCTAGTACTTCTGATACTCTAGTACTTCTAGTACTCTAGTTTTCTGGTTTTCTAGTACTTTGTGAAACTAGGGTTTCACTTTCCAGGAGATCTAGCCACTGAAAATGTGTACTAAAGGTGCCAAAATGATCATTGGGGGAGGGCACACTTTTCTAGGTGGTTTTAGGGCTGAATAACCTTTCCAACAAAAAGCCCTAATTTTCATGTACGACAACAATGACGTTTTTCACTTTTCTCTTGTGAAACATGCTCTCTTCAGCTTGGCTCTGATACCATGTTAATGTTTAAGCCAGTATTATAGTTCTTTTCATTTCAATAGATAACAATAGCATAATACAAGATCACTGAGAGATACACAATCACAAGAGACACAACATTTATCCTGGGAAACCCTCTAGGGGAAGAAAACCCAGCAAAACTTCCTTATTATAGATAGCCAATACAATGCCAAGAGATAACTCAAACTAAAACAGAAGTTCCTCTCCCAAAGATGC
>ML834311.1:63789-74762 GCA_009831015.1 Picea engelmannii
TCTTAAACCACTTTGACTACTTTGACCTTTTGGGGCTTCTAGATGACATATGAGGGTCCTCCAACTTCGTAAGGCCATAACTCTCAAACCGTGAGGAGTTATGTGACGTTCTATATACCACCAAAAATGGCATGACATGTACTATCCATATAGAATAGCATTATCTGAAAATATATCATAACTCATACCGTTACACATAAAACAAATTTGGGTCCATTACCCAAACCTGGGGTCTCCAACTTCTTATGGCCATAACTCTCTAACCGTGAGGAATTATGTGACGTTCCACATACGACCGGAAATGACATGACAAGCACTATCCATCTAAGATATTTTCCCTGACAAATTCACTTTCCTTCATCTCATTATTCCACAATTAACCATGGGTTCTCTTACTCCACAAAGCGTCTTCGCGTGAGGACTTTCACCATAAGGGGACCACTTTGGAGTTCATCCATATTTACTTCTTATCAACCATGACAAAACAATAATGAGTCATATTTACATCAAAAAATATTGGGTCCATTACCCAAACCTTTGTGCTTCGAGGCTTTCTTCAAGGGTTGACATCAATGACAACCAACCTTAATTAACATAAAGGTGATTTCCCCATTGAGGAAACACAACACACATGTGAGGAGTTATGTGGTGCTCGACATACCACCAGAAATGGCATGACATGTACTATTAATATGGAATAGTATTATCTGAAAATATATCATAAATCATGTCGTTACCCATCAAACAAACTTGGGTCCATTACCCAAACCTGGGGTCTCCAACTTCTCATGGCCATAACTCTCTAACTGTGAGGAATTATGTGACATTTCATATACCACTGGAAATGACATGGAAAGAACTATCCATCTAGGATCTTTTCCCTAAAAAATTCACTTTCATTCATCTCATTATTCCACAATTAAGCATGGGTTCTCTTACTCCACAAAGCGTCTTCCCGTGAGGGATTTCACCATAAGGGGACCACTTTGGAGTTCATCCATATTTAGTTCTTATCAACCATGGAAAAACAATAATGAGTCATATTTACATCAAACAATATTGGGTCCATTACCCAAACCTTTGTGCTACGGGGCTTTCTTCAAGGGTTGACATCAATGACAACCAACATTAATCAACAATTATTTATTTTGATTTGTTTATTGGACTGACTATGTTGAAATTTGACATTATCTTTTAGGTGGAAAATAGTAATAGAGAGCCATGTGCATAAGACATTGTCCATTATATGGGATTCTAATAAATCTGAAGGTAGGAGAAAGTGGAAAAGTAGAGTGTTGACAGATAATTCGCAGCCATTAGTTGGAGTTCAAAGAAGTCCAGTAAGAGACATTACAAATGATGTCAACTCGAGTGATCAGTACCAACATGTAATGAGTTGCATGCAGGGTCTCAATGAGACAATTTCACAGTTGGTTTCCTCTATTAAGCCTATAGTTTCTGCATGGAATGAACATAAATACAATTATTCAATTGAGGTAAGAGGCTCTATTGATATAATTTCTTCTTGTTTGAACATGTATGCCATTTATTCTTTTAAAGCAATCTATTGTATCTCATTTCTTCTTGTTTGACTAGTTTTTGTACTTGTAAATTGAACTAGAAGTTGTAGGATTTTGTCTGTTTCCACTCAATCTATTGCATTTACAGTGAACTCTTAACTGCTCTAGCTCACACTCTCTTGCTGAGAATTAGCTAACTTAATTAGAGCTCAATATAGCTTGGTTCCCTGTGGACAAGCCTTCTTCTTCTTCTGCATTTTCATCCTTGCACTGTGTAGAACCATCCTCTGTTTCTAGAATCAACTCTCTACGTTCTACCTTTAAAGTATCAAGTATGTTTTGAGTCTAAAAGAGTTCCAACAAACAGCTTGAGATCCATCTACAAACACTTCTTATTATATTTGTAAAATTGGTTGGTTAAAATGATAAGATTGGGGAATAGTTGGCTTCCAACATGGTATTGTAGAAAGACTCTAGTTGGAACAAAGTATTGTTGACTAATTCATGGTGCCCTTACTATTGATTTACCCTTGAATACTGCCCAAAAATCCTTCTAGTGTGCTCAAGATTTCAAAGGGGAAAGTTGTGATGTTATTCATCACTTTCTTAGGGCCTAAATATGCTCAGAATTGAAGGAGAAGGTTGTTTGAGGGATAAGAAGTGCCCAAAAGAAAGATCCACTGATGCAACATGTTGCTTTAGGGCTGATTTATGGTGGTTTTAGGGTCATATATGCTCAGTGTTACTTAAAACAAGCCCATACCTGATATTAGCTTCTACTTTGACCCTAATCATGCCTATATTTGGAGTTTCATTGTTGTCTTTAGCCCAGGACTTCACAAAAGTGTCCAAACATGATTTTTTGTGGCTACTCTTGATGGGATTGCTTCATATTATGATTATAATGATGCCTAGAACTCACCCAACCTTGGGGTTGGGGCCTCTTTACTGTTATTATGACCTCTATAAATGCCCAAATTTGCTAATGAAGATTAGGGATGACGTGGATAGTCCCAAATCATTCCCAGAACTGCTTGTTAAGGCTGATATAGGTGAAACATATACCAAGATTGTTAGAACAGTACCCAAAAGATGTTGTTCAAAGAAAAGTTTGACTTGTTTCCTACTTATAAAATTCCTAGAAGTGCTCTCTTCATACCCAGAACTGCTCCAATAATGCCCAGAATTGTCTTTCCAAGGATGAAGTGTGTCATAGACTATTGTTTTGGGTCTATAGTTAAACATGAATTAGGAATGAATGTTATTTTAGGGATGTTTGAGGCCATAAACAGGCCCAAAATTGCTCCTATTATTGTTTTATGATACAACAATCCCTCAAATATGCTTGAAATGCCTCAGGGAATCATCCTTGTCCATTTACTAGTTGATTCAACCAATCAAAGCTTATGTCACCCCACTAAAATGTAATGAAAGTCACAATTGGAAACCCATTAAAAATAGGGGTTGGCATCAACTATTGGAAACTCAAAAATTAATCTATGCATATTCTAAACATATTTGGGAGTAGATCATATGCTAGGTACCTTCTCAGACATGAACAACAAATACAAAATAACTAAATTAGTTTGTTATCTACTTCCAAACTACAAATTCAACTTTCAACCAAATTCAAATATGATTTCATGTTCCTAACAAGTTTCAAAGCCCAAAATGAATCAACACAACATTACCATAATAAAATGTTTGTGAATAATACATTAGGGAGTTTACATTCTACATTTTCCAATATTCTTACAAAACTTATTTTCTTTCTTATCAATTTTGGTACATCTCTAATGTTGACTCTCAATAGTTTTAGGATATCCTAGGAATCAAAGCAACATATATAGTTAAAGTATGTCAGAATTAACTAGACTATGCATGAATTGATTTTTTTTCATAGTTGAGCCTAGTTCTAAATATAAGCCTTAAACTTGAAATCCATTCCTATAAACCCTAAGTATTGACTGTAGTATGCAATTAGTGTGGTTATGTTTAGTAGCACTAGGAACCCTGCACTATTTTTGCATGAAATTACAATTATTCAACTAGCATGTTATATATTTGGATTCATGATGATTTGAGCAAATCTGAATATGATTTCATTTTCTTGAAAATTTTCAAACCCCAAAAGGAATCAACACAACATTACCTAAACCAAATGTTTGTGAATAATCCATTAGGGAAGTTATATTGTACATTTGATGGTATGCTTTCAAAGCATCTTTTCACTTTTACCAGACTTTGAACTCTAGTGCTTTAGGGTATCCCAAGATTGAAAGTGGATTATATGCTTTAGGTATGACATAATTAACTTGACAATGCTTGAGTGGATGATTTTTCACAGCTAATCCTAGTTGGAAATAATAGCCTTGATTTGAAATCCTTGCCTAGAAATCCCAAGTATAGACTATAGTGCACAATTACTATGTAGCTATCTGTGTAGATATATGTGTACTATTACGTAACCCTAAACTATTTGTGCATGGACTTACACATTTCTAATTATTCAGCTAGTTTGGTATATCTTGTTTCAAACTGAATTTGATTTTCCTTCATTGTTGAAGTCAACACTACTTAGTAAAGCCAGGACTATGTTTGACATGTAAATTGTAATCTTTGATTCTCTAAAGAAATATCAAGAGAAAAGTTTTTTTTCCATAAAAAAAAAACCTCTACTAGTTTGAATGATGGATGAACCCTTGAAATGATTCATGTTCTGCACTTCTTTTATTACGTTTTTTCCAATGCTTGTTGCAATTCTATTATTTTATTCTTTGAAAAAGACAACATTCCCATTGGAGACAGTTTGTTGCTACTTTTAAATGTTTTTATTTTGTTTTTGCATGATGGTTAAATCACATGCAGAGCAATTATATCAATAAATCAATGGGAAAAGGAAAAGGTCTTCATGTCAACATAGATCGCAAGGCTGCAATACAATCTCATGTTAATATTGATATTGAACATGATGATGAAGTCGATGAGCATGTATATGACATTAATATTGGTGCCTAATTTGAGGTAATAAAATTGTTGTTGTGATAATTAATATGTCCCAATGTTTTTCCATAATGTGTCATGCTTAAGATGTTATTTTTGACTAAAATTTATAGCTTGCAATATTATTTGAATGGTAAATGCAAATCAATTATAGAAAAGAAACACTAAAAGGTAAATGCCATCTTGACAACATAGCTCTCAAAGCTAAATTCTGACATCATGATGACAATTATATTGATAGTGGTGATGATGAATACAAAAAGTATGTTCAGGACATTCATAGTGGTGTTGAACTTCGACAGGTGAGTGCAATAATATGCTAACTATTAGAATATAATTGTTGTAATAGTTAATTTGTCCCTATATATTATTGGATCTCTTCTTTCTGATCTCAACCCCCCATTAAATTATATGATTTGAACGCTCAATGATAGACTTTTCATCTCATAAAAAAGAATCAATTTGTCTTGATATTAAATAATGTTTTGTTCCAAACCATTATGATTTTTGTTGCTTGTATTGATTTAAGGATACGTTGGTAATTACTTATCTAGTGATTGAGGGATATATGGAAGGAGTTATAGGGATAGAGTGCTTGTTGTTAGGATTTCTGCATGAATGAGATTACTGAATCCTCAATATGAACAGGGTGGGTACTTTGACTAGGGAGACTTCCAGGGGACCCAATTTGCTCAATTGAGACATCCTCAAGTTAAAGAGATTCATTTTGGGAAGAGACAAATCTTTTTTCTTCTAACTATTTTCATTTATTGTAAAATGTAGGATAGCTTGTTCAAAATCTCGTGTGTGTTTTTTTTCACAAGAACTGGGAGATTTGTATCAAAATAAAAGGCATGGCCAGAGCCACATAGTACAAAGAGAGACCTCAAAATTTCAAAAGTATTTCTCTGACAGAGCTTCAATCTACCTATTTTTTTCCTCCCTATAGACCTTGACACATTCTTACTACTACATCTAGATTTGGCTACATAGACATGACAAAATTATAGACTGGGAATTTAAAGCATACACTTGTTATGTGTCACTTCTTTGATGCTTCAGGAGGTTTCTCTGGATGTTCTTGTTCCTCCTCTACTTCCACTGGCACATTCAGATATGGTAAAATTCCAACTTTTTCTTCCTCTCCTTTTGCTGACCCTTCAACATGTGGACCAATGAAAACATGCCACGTGGCAGTCCGTACAGGACATGTGGCATACGTACAATATGTGGAAGGCTGATGTGGCATCCGTACACTATGTGGTAGGATGACTATGCAGAGAGGTGACGTGGGAAAATGTTTGTATGCTATGTGGACAAATCATGGGCTACCACGTGGTAGTGGGAAAATGCCCAATGACGCCCAACACCCGAATTATTAAAAAAAATATATATAAAGACTGCCAAATCTAGTGGTAGTTCTGCCAGATTGGTGGAATATTCCGTTGGCAGCCAAACTTAGCAGATCCGCCAAAATTTTTGTAACAATATACCAAAAGGGGAGGCCCATGGGTTCAAACCTGGGACCTCTGCCTAAACCTCTGCCAACCAATGCCTTCAAATAGCCTCTACTAACCAATGCACCAACGGTCCCATTATCGCATAACTGCTTGCAAATATTATAAAAAGGGGGTTTCTGCCAGTGTATAGGGGAGAAGACCAAGGGAACGGTCATACGGAAAGAGGCACAAATTTCGAGACAAAATCCATTAATTGTTGCAAGTGTGGGCATGAAAACTGAGACATGATTGTCTCTTAGGCCCGAAAGTGCCAGACTCAGATCGAGGTGTGGAGACAGACATGTTTAGGTAATTTGATGCCACGAATGCAGTGGTGATGTTTTTTTTTCTGATCTGAGAAAATCTCATGTAGCTTAACTCCATAATGAGGTATACTTATGTATTTTTCCCAATTCTTTTGTGGAGTTAATAAAAAGGCCTACCCATTTGAGAGAAGGACCCAGAGACATAATCCACCAGGGACAAACTTCGTTATCAAGTTCTTTGTGTTTTACATTTGATGTTCATGAATCTTTTTTGAGCTTTTCCTTCTTTATGGTGCATTTCAGTTTATGCTCATTTAATCCCATTCTTTAATAAGTCACCGGATGAAAATATCCTGGATCACCTATCTACACCTGGCAAGTTTCTTTCCTGTAGGAATGGGAACCAGATCCCATGTCTATTTCTCAAGGAGGGAGTTGTACTCCTCTTGCATGGAAGATTCCCAAAAGGGATTTCCAACAGCCTCCCTATATGACTGTGGATCTGAATACTGAACCAAGAAAATATGTCTAGGTGGCATCGGTTCAGTGGAAGTGAGTGCAAGAGGAGGATCCTCGAAATTAGATCGAATCCTCCTAGTATCAGTTCAATCCCCAACAAGATCTCATGTATTCTGAAGAGTAGTCTTGGCCAACTTGGGCCTTTGTTATACTGACTTGGTATCTGAATCATCTGAATCCTATGAATTAGAACTCTCATCTGAAGAAGAGTTGGCTTGTTCATTCTCATCATCTCTAACAGGTGGAAGAAAAAAAGTGTATGCATGCGGTTGTTGAGGTACATGCGAGATATTTTCCCAGAATTGGACACTGCGCTCAATGATGAGTCAGTCTAAGGAGAGATCAATGAGTTTGTATCCCTTCACACCGTTGGGGTATCCAACAAATATACACTATGTGCTCTAAGGATCAAGTGTCTTCCTCTTCTCAGAGGAATCTTGACCCATGCATGAGAACCAAATATACGAAAGTGGGTCACTTTCGGTTTGAGGCTGCTCCAAGCCTCGTAGGGGGTCTTAAACTTGACAAATCTGTAGGGAGATATTTTTTGGATGTAGGTTGCACAATTAAGTGCTTCAGCCCATAATATCTGTGGAAGTGATTTTGCATGTAGCATGCAATATGCCATCTCTTTTAGAGATCTATTTTTCCACTCAGCAACTCTGTTTTTCTATAGAGTATAGGGAACCGTGTGATGCAATTGAATATCAACCTTAAGAAAAATATTATGTATCTCATGGTTGACATACTCCCCCCCATTATCTGTTCGAAGGGATTTGATCTTCTTTCCTGACTGTGTTTCAACAAGGGCTTTAAAATCTTTAAGGTGTTGAAATACCTCTGATTTTTTCCTGAGAAAGAAAGTCCATGTGAAGTGTGAGAAATCATAAAAAAAAAATGAGCACATACCTTTCTTTACTAATTGATGGATGTGGAAAAGGGCCCATTATATCACTATGGATTGGATCTAAAGGAAAGGGGGCCTTCTGAGTCTTTCCTTTGTCGAATTTCTCTTGAGGGTGTTTTCCAAGAACACATCCCTCACAAATTCCTTTGGAGAAGTGGATTCTAGGTAGACCATCGACCATTCTCTGCTTTCTAATTTGTTTCATATATCTGAAATTTAAATGCCCGAGAGCCTTTTGTGCCATATTCTACTGCTTTCATCAGCATGGGTAAGCAGTAATGCAGAATCCGGTTCAATAAATTTAGAAAATGTGTAGAGTCTGGATTGATGATTTACCTCACCAATAACAACTTTGGAATTGGTTTGCATGTCATAAATATCCACAATATTAGGTGTGAATATAACTCTCTTTCCGATGTCAGAGTTTTTCATATGATACATGGAGAGAAGATTGACAGAAAGTTTGGGAACGTGTAGCACATTCTCAAAGCTTTCGTTTATGAGTTCCATTCTTCATTTTCTGGTGACCTCGACGAGAGATTTGTCCCCCATCAGATTAGGAGGACCTTTACATGCATCCAATGAAGAGTAGAATTATTTTGTGGCTTCCATGTGGTCTAATGCTCCTGAATCTACAATCCAAGCATTGGGAGAGGAGTTGATAACAATCAAAGCATGGCTAGAATTACATTTCTTGAGATTTTGATCTGCTGGCTTCTTCTTCTTGGCACCCTCAGGGATGTGATCTAAAAGGTTGTTTTATCGAAGTATTTGGGCAATTTGATCTATATTTTTATGCATACATGTAGATTCTGGATGGAATCCTTTATGGAAGTAAGTGCATTTCTCCCATTTTCTTCCCTTTCCACCTTTAGATATGGAGGAATTGTTGAACGGTTTTGAGTACCCTTCCTTATTTTTATTTTCATGTCCCTTCCCTTTGTCTTTGTGTTTATACTTCTGATTTTTGTGACTACTACCATCAAAACAAGTGCATGCACCTTTGAGCCTCTGATTTTTCCCATATTGATGAGCTTGTTCTGCTCTTGCATCAGAGACTCGATAAAGGCCTCAAGAGACAACATGGTACAGGTAGCTTCAGAGGAAAGACTAACTGAATGAAATGTGGATACAAACACCGATTATTCCAGACCAAGTTTGGATGGATAGAATGGTAAGAACCAATTTTTTTCTCCTCCTTAGATTTATCAACCTCGAAAGCCTTGAGTTGCGACAACAAATCCTTTATTTGGTAAAAAAATCTTGGATATTGTCGAAGTTTTTTGGATCCAAGTGAGCAATTCCACCTCAAGAATGTGTCCCCTCATCTCATCCTATTTTCCAAATATCACTTCCATGGTGGTTCAGGCTTCATTGGTGGTTTTGCAGGAGGATATGAGAAAGAGGAGCTCAGGAAAAATGAGACTACAAATAGTTCCAAACACTTCATCCATTCGATTCAAATACTTGGATTTTTCTATGGCTGATGTGGTTTCGGTCTATGTGTTCATGGTTAACCTATATAATCCTCTCCTTAGAATATGCACTATCATCTTTTCCTTCCATGCAAAGAAATTGTACGGTGTAAGAATGAATTCTTTTGGAAATTCCATTTTTCCCACTATCTTCAATCTTCGGTACCTGCAAAAAGAATCTGGTGTGTATTTTTCCTAGCAATACATCAGCTCTAATACCATGTAAATTTTAATGAACCTACATAGATAATATCTATATAGAAAATGGAGTACACAATTTGTAGAAAAATGAGAGAAGAGAGAAACAAGAGAGTGAGAAAAAAGAATTTACATTAACCAAATGAATGAATGATAATTTACACATGATATAATCTATATAACTCAAATAATTCACACTAGAGGAGAACCAATGAGTCATAGTGGTGGTATAGAGTGATCTGGACACACATCGGTAGTTACGGGAGTATATTTCCACCTAATCTTAGTTAACTAGTCTCTTAATCTTCAGTTAATTGATTTAAATTGAGTGACGTGAGGAGGATATCAGGGAATCATGGGTAATGCGCTAGTCTGGTGATAATCCCAAGGAAAATGAGAATTAGATGGTGATGATACCAATGCTACATGGTGATGATCCCAATGTGACATCTAGAATCCACTCAACTGATCAAACTAAAGTGTGAACTGAAGAGAATATTCTCTTAGAATGTAGGAAAATGAATATTCTCCCTAAACTATTGGAGACTAAATTATGGCTAATAAACATAGGGAAAACCTTATGAAAAAGAAATCCTAGGTGTGTGTGAAGTATCTCCAACATGTTTGTTAAGTCCCTATTGGCCATCTTTATTTCCTTGTCCAAGAGGATTCACAGTGAATTGTCTTTCAATTTGGGGATGGGATAGTTTAGGAGCTTGAGAGACTTCACCAATAATTCTGTCAAGTTTTTGTCTGAGCCAGGATTTTCTTTTTCAATGACTCGCACCTTATTGTATCTACTTGTTGCAGAATCCAAATGAGATGACAATTATTGGGTTTTCGCAGATGAACCATACTTATCATAGGTCAGGCTACCCAAACAATTCTAACACGAGATCCATAACCAAATTTGGAGAGGGACGGGAGCAACAATTAACTCAGATTCAAATTTAAGAGCAAATTGATCACATACCTGGTATCCCATGCCTGGGATAGCCAATGCAGGATGGCCATGCACCTCCCTCAAACAACTAACAAAATCCTCCTTAATTTGGATGAGGAGATGTACATCTCTCGCCTCCCCACCTTCCATAATAATGAACATTCCTCTCCCCTATGCCAGAGCCATCATCATCAGAGTGATCGTAGGCTTCCCCCATACAAGATCCATCATGAGAGTTATCTCACCATGCACTGATTGATTCCAATTCGAATTTGGAATGACTAATACCAGGATTCTAATGGCGTTTTCCACATTATATGTTGCATGTGTCCCTTTCACATGTCGAGGAGGACTTACCACGTGCCCAATCCATATTTGGAACTTGTGCATTTCAAACTTTACGGAGGGGGAACCATTAACACCTTACCATCCACCCCTATGTGACCAGGGGTTATCCCAATCGCTTTGTTTGCTAAAGAGTCTGCCACTGAGTTATGATGATGAAGGATGTGAAATAAATGGGACTGAATACCTTGCAAAGAATGTTTAATGTGTTCCACGACATTATATAGGCTTTTTTATTTTGGAGGGTAGTTCTTAATGAAATAACAAATAGTGTTTTTGGAATCACCAACTATATTTA
>ML834312.1:0-24242 GCA_009831015.1 Picea engelmannii
AATTTGTGAGATTAAGTAACTGTATTTAGTTTGTGTAATATGCCCATGTAATTCTTATTATTTCATGTTTTCTTTTATAACCAATCAAGAATTTATATATATAATCACTTTATTAATCTTTCAAATAATATTGAAGCATGTACCATACATATGAGCACAAAGTTAAAACTATCTATAAATTAGATATGCAACTAAACTAACTAAAACAAAAGGAAAATTATAATAATATAACTAACAAATATTCAAAATATTAAGTATCAAATATTACTAACTTATCAAATATTTACAAATATTTCAAAATATTAACTATCCAACATTACTATCTTATCAAATAGTAATAAAAATATTAAAAGTAAAGTAGTAAAAATTCTAAAAGTAAAGTTACGGGACTATCTCTTAAATATATTATATACCTCTCAAGAGTGCCCCCTCCAAGTGCTGATCTGTTGCACTAATTAAACTGGAACAAAGCTTATCTTATATAAACACAAAAGAAAGTTCGAAGTTTAACAATGCAATATCTACCCACACCCTCTCCAATGAATGGAGATGGTTATTTATGCTATTTGATATGGTATCTTCTAGTAAATGTATGGAACTGTCAATTAAAGAGAAACCTATATACTTGCAATCAGTTACAAACTGCTTTCCAGAACTGTGCCTAGGCTGGGAAATTCATTGTTTTTCATTTAAAAATCAAAACTGTATTCTAGGAGTTGTTTAAAAGAGGGTACGATTCCCTTCACGCCTCTGATGCTTTTAATATCCTTTATAGAAACTGAATATGAATATTCCTGTAACTGTGCATTAAATATTATTGATGCCTCGCCTTCACGTAGTAGACTCTTGTGGAATTACAAGGCTGAATCTATTCTTCTTTGAGTGTGCGTTGTACCTGAATTATAATGCGTGTCCACCATGTGAATCACAATCTATGTTCTGCAAGGTTTCTTAGTAACACTATGTACATTGAATAATATCTTCACATTATACTTCAAATTTATCACATAAACAAGAATTATCACTAAAATTCAGTTTCAATATACGTGATGACAATTAAGGCTAAGTTCAAAAATTATGGTAGAGAAAGGTGGTCAAGGTAAGATTAAGATTAAAAGTTGCAAGGTTTAGGAAAGTAGGATTAAAAGTTGCAAGGTTTAGGAAATATGATGCATAAATGGTGTCAATTTGAGGACCCATCAATGTCTACGAAGATTTATAAGAATAGGTTGGTGCCTACCAGGGTTTGTATCGGTAGGGATTGGTGTCTCTAGTAGATTGGTGTCTAAAGATATTTCTAAGAGTAGGTTGGTGCCTACCAGGGTTTGTACCAATGAGGATTGGTGTTTCCAGTAGGTTGGTGCCTACAAATAATTGCAAAGAGAAGTTGTGGTTTTCTCCCAACAGGGTTTTCATGTAAATCTTGTGTTCCATGTTCTGCAGTTAATAGATCTCATATGCGATTGTTTTCTTGTGGTTGATGAATGTTTGAAAAAGTAAAAAATTGTCTTATATTGATTCACCCTCTCCTCTCGGCATAAGTGTGTGCTCAACAATAACACATGGAGTTTTCCAAACTCGACCACATGTTGGTGTCTTTGATAACATTTTAATTATGCAACCAACAACATGCATATTCATTTCCTTTGCACTAACCACAACAAAGTAGACGTGAAATAGACACATGAGCCAAAGTGGTAACGCGTTTTTTAATATTGAAGAGAAATTCATTGTGTTTCCTTTGTTTCTCTCATTTCAAACATAGATACACATGTTACGATGTTATGTTTGATCCCATTTTATTTATGCAAGCAACAAAACACATTTTCACTCCCCTTGCATCAAAGACAACAAATCAAATGTGAAAGAGACACATGAGCCAAATTGATAATGTGCTTTCTGCTATTGAACACAAATTCTTTTATCTTCTTTTGTTTCTCTCCATTCAAACATATATAGACATGTTACACAGTCACTATGTTTACATCACTAATCAATTTTTCCCTTTTCTTAATATCTTAAAGAGTTGCGATCAAACAACATATTTAATCATTGATTTTTGCCAAGGAAGTTTCACAAATGTCTTTGAAGGTGGTGTTTTGTCCTTATACGACCTAGATTGAAGTAGGGACCCTAATTCACCTACCAAAACACATCTTATTCATGCTTAATTGCTTGATAAACATGGTCAACTAATTCTTATTGCCAATATTGGAAACAACCTCATACCTCAACTTGTGTCTCAATTTTTCGCTGCCTTAAGTGTCCATATCAAAGAATTTGTAGCTGTCAAGTGAAAAAATACATATGAGAGAGGTGATCTAGAGTATTTTATACAACTTATTGCAAATAACACCATACAAACTATACCTCTTGTTTTCCATCATCGAAGGCTAGCACCAAACACCACTATACATGATAACATAACAAAGTTAATATTATGTTGGTTCTATTGTTAACATTGTGACAAGATGCCACCAAAAAAAAATTCATATTGGGTTGCATAGAAAGGATGGTGAAACTAGGGATGATAGTGCAATTGTGAATGCTACTTACTTCCTTTTGACATAAATGGAAGTTTGCATGCAAATTCCTAGATTGTGGATGAAAAGAACATACGTTTTATTTTATTTTTTAGCTATAGTTGAATGAAGGTTTAAAAAAATTCTTCCTTCAAGCCCAACAACATCTTGGATTAGGATCCATTCCAATGTACCTATTTAAAAATGTTTTCAAGAATGGGCCAAAGGGATCACATAGTTTGCGTTCTAGAATGATGACATATGTTGATATGTTAAGTGATGAATGTGCAAAAGAATGGTGGGAATCCCTTGCATAGTCCACTCTCTAGGCATGTACCTAAACCCTATACTCATCTACTAAATTATTTCCCATTTACTATTTGTTATGTTACCATTAATCTTTTTGTTTTGGAAAGAAACTTAATACTCAACCAACCTTTTCTCCCCTTTCCTCCCTTTGAAAAAAATCAAAATAAAAGCTAAAAATTACATGGTAGAGGTTCGAGGTGTTATAAGAACAAAAAGTGTGTATTCACTCCCATTTGCACCTGTTTGCAACAAACATCACTAGTTGATTTTAGTAATGCGCCTTCCATTCAATGGTTCTTGCTATTGCACAAAATGCTAACAATATACAATGTTCTATTTTGATCATAGCCTCCAGTGTACACTAGAAAAAGAAGATACAAAGATCAATTGCACTTTGTAGAAGCTACTTCTTGAGTTTCAAGAGCTTGTTGAAATTCCCTATGAATAATACAAAAGAGATATCTCCTTGACTCTTCACCTTCTATGTACGTTTAAGAGAAAGGGGACATTCACAATGACAGTGGACAATGTTATCACAAATATTGAGTTAGAAAATTAATATGCAGGTTCTATTGAAGTATGCCTAGGTAGTTCCCACAAATATAATTGATATTTCAGTTTACCCGCAAATAATAGATCCACGTAGATTTTTTGTGTTGGTCATAGTACCCATTTTGACATCTTTGTAAATTGTGTTTAATATTTTCCAACTTTGGTTTCTCTTTTCAGTGCCTTACACATTGGATCACATTATAAACCTTATAGATAAACTTAAATTTTGTTCAAACTTCATTATTTCTCTATGCATTTTGGCCCTATAAATATGAATGCCTACTTTTATTGTACACATATGTCACACATTTGTATGAGACATATCCAACTGAACACACTATCTACTATGATTTTACATCAATGTTTGAGATAAATTGTGTGGATTTTTTTCTTCTTGTTCATACTCTAAGTTCAATTATGCAAATGTAAATAGATGACATCCCTTCTATGATAGTAATTGATGTTTCCTTCTTTGGTAGTAATTGATATTCATTGTTGTGAATTTCGTTTTATGCCACTCTAGTGTCATTGGAAGACAATTTTTTACAAATAATTGTATTACCCTCTAAGATAGGTCAATTCACAACTTGTTGAGGGGTGGAAATCACAAAGGGTTGCCACCAAAAAACATGAAATTTGTTCCCCAATAGTTATTTAATGCAATGTAGAATAATTACATGTCTATGATTGTTTATTATGAATATAGTTTCAAATCTATCTCGATTTGTGGTGTTGGTCGTTTCTCTCTTACTTCTTCTTGGGCTGACCCAGGTTCAGATCTCAATAGGTTTCCAACAAAACCCTCAAAACTATCGGCCCTCTCGGTACACCATAAGGAAACGTTGTGCATAGGGTGCACAACACAGTGTCACCCGAGATAACTTTTATGGGTGATTGCAATACTCAAGTGTTTGAAGTATAGGAGTGAGTGGGGATCTGGGGTTGTGTTCTTCCTTCCTTATGCATTATCCTTGTTAATTATTCAAGTACTTCTATGATTTATTCGTCTTTAAACCTATGCATGCATGCTGATATATCTACTTTAACCATTCATTCATATCTAATGATCAACATAAAGTAAACATTCATTAACAATCACACATAACACAAGGTTCACCCTTTCCTAGGGCTACGCCCACAAAGATTTGGCTTCTCTGCTCTTTTATTTAATCTGCTGCAAAATCTTGCGCTGCGCGTATGACATATTCAGTAATAAAATCAAGAGTGAAGGTAAGAACCCTCTGTGAGGCTGACTAGATCACACCAAGCTCCTCATCCTGTGAACTAAACCTCAAGGACTACCTTACTCGATTCTCCTACAGGACTTATTATCATAAAAAACCTACAAAATCACAATAATCATCTCTCTTTGTTATGATATTAATTGCCCTCTCTATATCTCTCATCTCACACCTGTTCATATCTATCTCTCTGTCCTATACCTCCTAGGTCCTTATTTATATTATTTTGTCGGCTTGTAGCCGTTACAATCTTGTCCAAAAACCTAACCCTATCATGGTTATGCTTGTTTTCCTATGTGCCACATTGCTTTTCCTCATGCATGCTTCTTTTCCTTTTTTTTTCTGCTGCTTTCTTTCCACCTGTTGCACGCGATCCAAAATTAGGTCTTCCTTTCCAAAAATAGGTCTTCCCCAAAACTAATCTTTCTCCAAAAATAGGCCTGTGCCCAAATTAGACTTCCTTCTCAAAATAGGCATGTGCCCAATAGGCCCCCAACAATGACATGTGGCTCGTCCCGAGCCACTCAAGTGGTGCGTGCTCCCTGTACCACCTTTTCCAAACTGTGAAACTTCTATGCTAGTTCCTTTCCTTTTTCCCTCATCTGCGCAGCTTTGTCTGTTAGCGCCTCGACTGTCTGGGCTATTATCTCTTCCTGTAGTAATGTTGTGCCCTCTGATTGTGCCTATGATGTGCTCATATTCTCTTCCTCCAGCTGTGCAATCATCTGTACTGCTTGTTCCAGGAGGGGTTCCAATTGGGCTTGTCTTTCTTGCTTGTTTGTCTGCGTTGTCTTTAACTCTATCTGTAGAGTCTTTCATTTGTTTGTCTGCGTGGTCAAAGCTGAAAGTCAGTAAGGCTACAATTTTATCTAATAGACGAACTCAGCTTCAGTATGCCTCTAAATTACCCGAATCCCCTGCATTTGTTAATTCCGAAAGACATAGAACAAAGAAAAAACATGATATTACTGAACCATAAACACCCTCTGAAAGTAAAAAGCGGCTGATAGTGCTATTCTCCCCTGATACCTCTGAAGCTCCAGTACACGATACTGAAAATACAAAGGAAGAGGAAGACAAGTGTATGGAGAAGCCAAATCCAGGTAAGGAAAAGATGGAGTATATTGAGTCAGAACCAATTGCAGACAAACCTCCTAGCCCTTTTCATTTTGAGCTGATATTGGATGAAGACCTCGACTCTGATAGAGTCGAGGAATTCATTGTTATACCAAGAATCAAAGACAAATATTTAGCTAACCCTTCTCATTCAGATCCTATGACCAAAAATTGCTAACCTGGAGGAAGCTCCTATAGTGGGAACAGATTTCCAGCCAAGTTCAACTTGGAGCATGTCACGATTATTAAAAGAAGTTCACAGATGGGCAAAAGGTGTTGAAGACTTTGGGAAAATTCCTGAGGAGGAAGAGATTGTTCCAAAACATGATGTTCAAGACCTCGTTGGTAACCCTGCAACTGATGTTCTTGAATTTCAACATCCTGTAAATAGTGAAGACCTTGTTGAAAACCTTGTTAACTCTGTTTTGAATGTTGTTCAAGGTTCTGTTGAAAATGAAGTTGAAGATTGTAAGAAAACAGAAGAAGCCCATGAGGTACATGAATCAATGTCTACACCAATACAAGAGAATGTTGATGGAAATTCAGAAGGTTTTTCTCCTATAGATGCTGATTCTCGAAGTGAAAAAAGATGTATTTCCCTTGGCAGACTAGTAAGAAGAAATGTGCGCCTAAAGGAGAAACTTAAAGAATATGAAGTTCTTAATAGGCATATAGAAACACAAAATGAGTTGAGAATAATCCAGAACACCCATCTGAGAGCTAAGGTAGAGCGGCTAAAAGGAAGGTAGACGGAGTTTCTTAAGAAGATGCAGAAGATTGAGAAGATTGCTCATCAGAGACAAGCACAGATCAGAAGATTAAAGAAGCAAGTTAGACAGTTGAAGATACAAACAGTTCCTAGTTTCCAAGTTCTCATTAATTCCCCTGTTCCTAGTCCTGTCGCATGAGGACATGTAAGTAGTTCAGCCCGGGGGAAATGTTGGGCCATGAATATGACCTCTATTTTTGCATATCTTTGACTTGTTTTTCACCTGTTCTGCACCAGTTACCAGCATCTTATATCTCCTTTTGAAAAACATCTATCTATTTTGCTACATTTCTAGCCTATATCCTTTTGCCCTGCCTAACCATGTTTCTAAGGTAAAAATATCCTCTTTTAATACATTTTGCAAATGTTTTAATCTTTTGAATGTTAATTAAAAGAATGCATACTATGATTAATGAACTAATGCAATATTGGGATGCATCTCTTTTGACTGCTCTATTGCATATTATCACATGTTGACGCGGCCTCCTTTTTTCTCGTGAAGCTTCAAAAAATTTTGATACCACTTCAACATACAAGATGGACTCCTATTCAAAGAAGAACGTATGCAGAGACACATTTAATGGAAGTTGTTATTAGAGGCGAATCTCATGACACTTCGTGTCATGAGATCGCCCATTCAAGTTTATTATGTAATTAATATTCTGCATGGCTTTTCCATTTTTAGCATTGGTAGTTAGCTTAGATGGAGGATCGCAGATCCAAAAACGAGGATTAAAAACATTATAAAACGATGGGTCTGCCCCGGTATGAAGGCAACGATTGATTTTGAAAAACTCGACTGAGACTTTTGCTTAATAGAATGATGCTGGTTTTCTCTCTGAATTGATGTCTGGTTAAAAATTGAACACATGGATTAATCGTTTCTGCAATAGTTGTTGAATGGATATGGTAGCGTAGATCGTTCTTTTCTGAAACGTTATCAGGGATCTCTGTCTCTGTGGGAGGGCCCACCATCATAGGTAGACGATCTCTCCATTTTATAGTAGATATACAAAGTAGATGTTGATTGTCTTTTCTGTAGAAATAATCACTGTAGAAATTGTTCCATGGTTTTATGATCTAAATATGCAATTGTTAGATTGAATTCTGTTATAATTTAGATCGCATGGCATTGTAATTATGTAGCGTAATCTCTGTGCACAGAGCGTAGGATAGTTGACAGATAGATTTGAATAACCATATTTTGTATAATGCTTTGTAGATTGAATCATCAATTTGCCAAATTCGTAGATCGAACTATATGATAGAGATAGTGAATGGTAGAATTAAATAGGTTTTAAATTATTTCATAAGGCTTGGATCATTTGAATTCCTGTTAACATAGATAGATTCACGCATGGTAGTTGAATTTCAATGAATTTAGTTGGTAGTCTGTAAGTTTAAAACCAGGACGTAGAAGGAAGTCTGATTAGTTTTTATCATTTACTTTTACACAGGTAGGTTGAAGGAAATTGTAGAGTTAGTGACTTAGATTGAATTTATAGTTAGTGGATAATTAGTGGATTTGATTTAAGAGTTAGTTGTGATTTTGTAGATTAAGAAATGACATCAGGATAACATAGATTAAATTTATCCTGACAGTACAATCTCATAGGATTTCCCTTTCGTAGGAAATAGATTTACATTTAAAAATATAATAGAATTGTTGTTAGTATTCCGTACCCATTTCGCACTAGTTACTCTGTTTTGTATTTGTTCAACACTGTTATGATTATTTCAGTTAATTAGAAGTTAATCAGGTTTAATATTCCCTTTTTGAACAATGAATTTTAAATCTTTATTTTTTTTAGATCTAGATTCATAAAGTATTTCTCCACTAGCACCCACAAGTAGATGAATAAAAAATAGAAGAGAATTTGGTGATTAAGATTAAAACATTTATTTATGCATTTCTGATAGATGAATTGTGAATTAATAGATGATAGAATAGGATAGGAGTTCTGATTAAAAGTTAAAATAGAATTTAGATGATTTCAAGGAAAGCTTAGAGTTATGTTTGATATTTAAATTACATTTCTCTAGTTTGGCATAGATTAAATGGTTTGCTTAGCATTAGCTGTAGACAGTGTATGGTTAAAATAGAATAGATGAAATTAATGGTTAAATATCCTTTCCTGCATTTTGAAAGTAGAGGGTTTTATAGATAGAGTAATTTGGCTTCTTTTGAATAGTTTTTAGAAAATTCATACCCACACATATAGTGTAGCAGCTCTAAGATTACCAACCCTAGTCTAACAATTTAATGTTTTCAGGTCATTAGAAAAGTGATATAATTTCCCTTCTACCTATGTGTTGCATATTTCTAGAATATTTTGTAAGACCTTAACAAATGATGGATCATTCAATAAATTAACACAGGATTGCAGAAAAGTATTTATGGTACTTACTTGCTCTAAAGGTTGTCCTTCACTCGTATTTTCCATTGAGGAGGGCATCTCATACATTGGTGAGTTTCAAGTTTGTTGCACGATTGATGTAGGTGCAACATTTTGCTTGAGAAAATCCTGTCTGGCCTCCTTAAATGTTTCCTTTTATTTTAGTGCATCAACTGCTTCTGTGGCTCAGTATTATTCTTAACCCATTGGTGTTGCGTTGGATATTGTTTTGTTGCATCAGTTCCTGTCTTGGTTTCTCCTCGAGTGACCATATTGATGTTTCTCCCATCATCCCTGGCTTCTGCATAAATCCACTGAACATTCTGGTTGTTCTAGTTCCTTTTTTATTGGATCTTTCCCAAGAGTGTTGGACAATCTTCTTTGTCATGGTCTGCTACGCGACAATACATACATGTCGCTGATGAAAGTGGACAATCCCTTGCATAATGTCCTGATTGTTGGCAGTTGTGGCACAATACTAGTCCTCTGCCTTGTCCAAATCCTCCTCTTCCTCATCCTCCACCTTTGTATCCACCTCGATCTCCTCGTGGTGTGTTGTACTGAGGTACCTGGTTATACTACACAGGGTTATACCGTGGCTGTGCATTATTTTATTGTTGTTGCACATTGTTGTATGGTGGTGGTACCTAGCTGAAATGAGGTGCAAATTTTTCTGTCATAATTTATTCTTTCACCCTATAAGTATCTGAAGTTATTTCTCTCATCAGCTCCATCATTCTACAATCCTTATCATCATGACCCACTGACTTGAAAAAATTGCAATATGAAATTTTGGGTATTGTCATATACTTCTGCATCATTGGACAATGATATGGATCATGCCCATGTATTTTACAAATATTGCACCATGGTCCTCATGTTTGCAAGGGGTTTAGTACACTTGTTTCCATATACTACGCAAAAGTTGGACATTCATTTTTATGGTGTCCTTATGTCCTGCATAGGGTAGACCAAACAACTTCACTTTTCTCTTTTCCCTTATTCTGGTTAAGTTGAAATGTTAGATTATTCAGATCCTCCTTCAGCTCCTCTATTGATGGATCTGTTTTTTGATACTGGTTCTCTTCCATTTGTAGGGATTCATGCAGAGCCTCTGCCTGAGTTTGGAACTTCTGTTGTCTTAATGTGTATTTCAAGTGTGGTAACAATGAGTTCACAAAGAATTGCCTATGTTGCATGTCATTAATTGTATATTTAAACTTACCTTTCAAAAATTTGAACCTATGATCAATCTCCCAAACAGACTCAACTGGTTTTTACCTGATTTTAATCATTTCATTCATGTACTGGTCTTCTGAGCTTGGCTTATGAAATTCATTTACCAATATTTTTTTCACGTCTGCAATAGTCTTTGGTACTCCTTGTGGACTGTTTACATCTAGGCTCACGTACCAGTCCAATGCATGGTCTCTTAGTGTGATAGATAACTATGCGAGTTTTGAATCCTCATATGTGATATTCTTTGCTTCCCAAATATTCTCACAGATGAATAAGTGTTTTTTAGGGTCCTCTGATGCCTCTCCCCGAAATTCTGGTAATCTGGTCATGGGATCATGTCCTGCCATTTTGAATTATGTTGAACTACTGCCTCAGTGCGATGTAGACAATTGACTGTTACTTCCTAAATTGGCTCCCCTAGTTGATGCTTCTTGATTGGATCTTTGTCATGTTTCTTTTCTTCCACTAAAATTCTGTTATCTAAATACTGGTGTTTTTTCTGGTGTAGTAGTCACACATGGGGTTGTAGGTTCCACACTGACGGTGATATGGATTGGAGTTTTGCCTTCTGTTCCTAACCTTGGACCTCCTGTTTTCCTTTCATACGTTGCACACAAGATTTCCTCAATCTACTCCACATCCTGGAGATCCTCTACCTCCTCTTTTCTACTTGCCAAGCCCTCTCTATCAGCTATGATTGTGTTCTTGTTATTCATTTTATAGTGGTAGGGTACGTCGTTGCGCGTCTTTCCATCTTTCGCCATTATATTATTTATTTGGTATTCTTCCATCATGATTGGGTTAATGACCTCCTTCTTCTTTCCCTTATCCATCTCCTCTTCCATATCTAAACCTCCTGTCAGTGCTTCCCCCCTTCCCCCATGCACGCAGGGAAGTTTGGTTGTCTGATTCCATGGTAATCACTCCATTGTCATACAATAAAATCTTGATTGAAGTATATAACGATCTGATGTACCTACCTCTGGGTCCTTCTAGAAAATCCTTCTTTGTTGCGGTGTAAGACTTCGCGGTATCTACTACAAATTCAGTGACAAACCCTGCAACAATACTGTCTAACTAGAAATCTACTGCGCGCGTAAATTTGTTATTAACTTGATGTAACTGGGCGATCTCCACAAGATTCCACTCCTGTTGTCTGACTCGATTTGTAGGGTGGTTTTCCTTTAACCTAATAACCACTCCTGCAACAAATGCAGGAAATCACAGAAAAACACCTCATGCAAGTCGTTAAACACATATTTGTCGAGATATTTGCGCGGTGTTAACTTAGGGTTTATGTTGTCCTTCTGCGCAAACTCAAGTTCTTTTGTTTTCAACCATCTTTCAATATCTACTTTCGTTGGATTCCATGGCCTGAACATTCCCTTCTATACTTTCATTCTCCACGCGTTTCTTCCACGGATCCCGTCCACTCAATCCTGTGCAGTTCCTGCCAGCAACATAACCATTTGTTGGTTGTTTCTCTCTTACTTCTTCTTGGGATGACCCATGTTTGGATCTCAACATGTTTCCAACAAAACCCTCAAAACTATCGACCCTCCTTGTACACCAGAAGGCAACACTATGCATAGGGTGCACAACATAGTCGCACCCGAGATAACTTTTATGGGTGACTGCAATACTCAAGTGTTTTCAGTCTAGGAGTGAGTGGGGATCTGGGGTTGTTTTCTTTTTTCTTCCTTCCATATGCATTATCCTTTTTAATTATTCATGTACTTATATTATTTATTTATCTTTAAACCTATGCATGCATGATGAAATATCTAGTTTAACCATTCATTCATAGCTAATGATCAACAAAAAGTAAACATTCATTAACAATCACACATAACACAAGGTTTATCGTGGTTCACCCTCTCCCGGGGCTACGCCCACAAATATATGACTTCTCTGCTATTTTATTTAATTTGCTGCAAACTCTTGTGCTACGCGCATTACATCTTCTATAATACAATCAAGAGTGAAGCTAAGAACCCTCTGTGAGGCTGACTAGATCACACCAGGCTCCTCAGCCTGTGACCTAACCCTCAAGGAATACCTTACTCGATTATTCTACAGGACTTATTATCATCATCAACCTACAAAATCACAATAATCAACTTTCTCTATTATGATATTAACTGACCTCTCTATATCTCTCATCTCACACCTGTTCATATATATCTCTCTGTCCTAGACCTCCTAGGTTTTTATTTATACTATTTTATCGGCTTTTAGCCATTACAATATTGTCCAAAACCCTAACCCTATCATGGTTAGGCTTGTCTGCCTGCGTGCCACATTGATTTTCCTCCCGCATGTTGCTTTTCCTTCTTTTTCTACATGCTGCTTTCTTGCCACCTATTACACGTGCTCCAAAATTAGGTCTTCCTTTCCAAAAATAGGTCTTTCCCCAAAACCGACCTTTCTCCAAAAATAGGCTCGCGCCCAAATTATACTTCCTTCTCAAAATAGGCCTGCACCCAACATGTGGTAAATGATTGGAATAATTATCATGTATTTACTGTGTGAAGGATCACTTAGAATTTTTGTTGTAACTAGGAGTCACATATGCATTGTACATCGATTTCATTGTACTAAAAATGTATGGATAACTTGTGTTTTTGCTACTGTGTTGTCTGGAAACCATTTTCATCTTTATCATGTTTTAAAAATTTAAAAGACAACCATGAAAAAGGGGAGTCAAATCATTGTGTATATACATGTTGTTTGTTCAAGGTAATTCCAAGCACCAAATGCGATACAAATCAAATGTGAGCATTGAGTATACATTTGCAGGAATATTGTGAAAATATTTTAGCCTTCTGTGATCCTTTGCTCAATTTCACATGCTTGAGGGATTACACTTTCTTGTAGATTTTGGCCATCATAGGAACACTATTGTCATTGTTTCCCTAGATGGAAGGTAACTTCGAAAATCCATATTGGATGCTGAATTTAATAGCTCGGATGAAGTTTTTAGCATTACCGATATTTAGAAAATATAAGATTTTACATGAGAAAACCAATTCAAAAATATACTCTTCTAAGGGAACGATAAAAGTGCTTGACTAATTACATTGTTATTCCATGTATACATGTTCTACAAATGTGTATTTGATCCTACAAATGGTGTTGAAATGGCACAAAATGAGTATCAATGAGATCTTTGGAATTAGATGAATCTATTGAAAATTGGTGTTTCTTTATTTGATCCTATAAATGGTGGCAAAATGATGCAAAATAACTATGCCACATTTATGAAAGTAGATGAATCTATTGATAACCAATGTTTGTTTATTTGGGATTTTTCAATTGTATTTAATTGGAATTTTGTTATAATGCATTTATCTCTCCTTGAACTGAGTATTATGTGATGTAAATGTTGTGTCGCTCCAACAATATTCTACAGTTTCATTGTTACATAAATGTTTTCAATAAAAGATTCTATTTTCTTTATTATGTCTTAGAAAAGTATTTATATTAGTATTTTGTGCTCAACAATTTCAGTATTGTAGTATGATATGAACAATATCAACTCAACTAAGTCCCCTATCATGCACAAGATGCAAGTTATGAGTGAGCAAATATACAATCTCAGCTAAGTCCCTTGCCATTACCACGATGCAAGTATTTATGGTTGGAGAATTTGCTTCAACATTGAAGTTACAATTATCCTTTAACTTTATATCAAATCTATCTCAACACAATCTAGAGTAGGATCTTTCAAAATCCTTCTCAATTGTTATGGTAGAGTTCATGTTCTCATTGTTGTTCTTTCTTAATATACAATCTTAAAAGAGATACTTGTACATGTAACTAAAATATTGTTTCTTTCCATTTATAAAAATGAAATACAAGTTTCTTAAAAAACAACTAGTGATTTCAACATGGAAGGGCTACTGATCTAATTGTTTACTCAAATAGTAATTCATACAAGGCCATTTCTTATACAAATTGAGGGATCTCATGCACCAAAAGCATGCATCCATGGTGTTGTCAGTGTAAATAATAATACATTGATCTCTCCAGTTTGTCCACTCCTAACATAGGCAAGGATTTAACTTCCATGAAACTCTTTCTCTTGTCTGTGTTCAGATTGTTGCACCTCCATTCATTGGGATTTAAATTTAAAAAAAATAAAATAAGACAATTTGAGAGTCAATAATCCCACGACCTTCACATGTAATGGTTAAGAACATGTGTTTCCTCTTAAAAAGTCACAGGTTCAAATCCAGAGGGGGTAGGGTATGTATACCTTTGTAAACTTTACAAGTCAAATGATTGATATATATATATATATATATATATATATATATATATATATATAATGTTTTCAAAAGAAAGAAAAACATTTAATCATGAGATACTCATTACTCAACGTGCACTACACATAGGGTATTTTATGGCCATAAGTTGTATGTATACGAGTGGCATCATTTTAGGTGCACCATGTGTAAGGAAACATGACGTCCTTCATGGAATCATGACGTACATTGATGCGCATCCTAGGATGTAATGAGAAAATGCCATTTCATAAAGAATTGGCCCAACCTTTCAAATTCAATGACAATTTTTAAGGAGTGAGGATAAAGATCATTTAACATGAGTGACACCTTGAATAACACTAACTCTATGAATGACTTCATGGTAATGGGTTTGCTTTACAAATGGCTTTATGTTAATGTCTTTGTCTCTGCAAATGGCTTCATGGTAATGGCTTTGCTTTGCAAATGGCTCCATGGTAATGGCTATGTTGGTTGGGTTATTCTGGAAAGCGTTACTTGAATGGTGCTCCATGTCGAATGTGAATACCATTGGTAAAGTATATATTATTTTCACAAATTTTGTTAAGTTGGAATTTGTGTTTAATAATATTTATTTTTGTTAATTTTTTATTATTTATTTATTTATTTATTTTTGACAAAGTTAGGGATGTTAATAAGTTTATTTTTGGGACATTATACATTGTAGAAATAAACTTTTTTAGTATGTTATAGTTTTTTGGTAGATTAATGAGAAGGGAAAGTAACATTTTTGGTATAAAATTTAGTAAAAATAATTTTGGATTGATGAAATTGAAGATATTGCTAAATCTATTTTTTATTAAAAACAATATTTTCATCAATCCAAAATTGCAATTTGACAAAAACTACCTAACCAAACTCCAACGATGACAAAACAAAAAAATCCAAAATATAAAATATTTAATTTTTTTTTTTTAATATAGTTATGCGAAGAAAATTATTTTTCCAAACACTTTATCTTATATTAATTTTATAATCAACTAAAAATTTGTATTTACAAAAAAACTTCAATTTTATAACAAACATGCTTTGTAAAAATATCTATTTTTCTTTCCTTATATATTTACTCCGAAAGGTGTATACCTATTGACAATGGGCACAATTAATCACCTTTTAATCTAAAATTTTAATCTGATGGCTAACAATTGAAGATGCTGGCATATTCTTAGTTGTCCTCCCAAATCAATGAATGCGATTTACTCTTCATAACTTCCTTGTATTTTTGAATGCATCAGTTAACCTGTTTACTTTTTAACATTAACCTAATCATATTAAGAAATTACTGTAGCACTATATGATTGCCACGTTTAAATGATTAACCTTTGGGATTACCAAGTTTGGATTTTCTCAGCTGTAGGTGCGTTTCATTTTCTGAGCGTTTCATTTATGACTTTCCTCAACTATCAGCGCGTTTCATTTTCATTTTCTGGCTGTTGGCACGTTTCATTTTTATTTTCTGGCTGTTGGCACGTTTCATTTTCTAGTTGTCCGCGCATTTCATATTGGATCATCAAATTCCAGTTGTCCGCGCATTTCATCATTCCAATTGCGAGAGAAAACTTTGACATCGCCTTTCGGCGTTCATCGACCACGATTTTAAGTGGCTGTGCTAGTTATATAAATCTAATATAAAACCAAATTGGTTTCAACTTTCCCACGATTTTAAAAGTTTTTATGCCATCCCTCTAATTCTATTTTATTTGGTTTCACTAAACATTATTATTATCCATGCCCAATAAAAATCCATCTATGAAAAAATATATATACACAGATCAATTCCATGAGAGCATACCTTGTCGTGGAGTAAGAAAATGAAATTAATGTCTTGAAAGTGTCCAAACTATCTTTCCAAGGGAATCGGGAAAAACTTTAAGATAATGTAGATTAGCACTTTAAGAAAAAGTAAACTTATACAAATGGTATACGGTTTCAATGAATATGCATGCTTGTTTTGTTTTGGCTGATCTCTACTACTTGAATTATGCAAAGAAATTACCCATATCTATATTTGATGAAAAATAGTATGTTATTACTTGATTACACTATAATTAAATATATATTTTAAATTTTTATCACAGAGCCATGGGAACACTATAATTAAATATATATTTTAATTTTTTATCACAAAGCCATGGGAAGATGATTTTTATTTTGAAAGTACAAACTTTAATATTGGTATTTTAGATATGTTTTTTTAATTGGGTTTAGTCTATTTATTAGACTTTTTTATCTTCTTGATGTTCACACTCGTTTGGTTTCTGGTGACCTCTACCATCTCCATTTCCCATCACCTTCTTGGCGGTCAGACACGTTCCGTCTCCAGTGCCATCTCTATCTCCCACAATTTGCTGACCTCCATTTTCTCACATGCATCTTTCTCCATTTCCTTTCGCCGCCTATCTTCCACCATCATTCGTCTACTAGACAATGCCATGCCAGTCACTTGTTTGCATGGGAGTAGGTCGACGTGAGTTAATGCGTTGCACCACCCTACTCCCGCCTTGGCCGCATAACACATTCAAACTTTTTTCCTACTCGCCCGATCTTCTTTGAAGTCCTGGTCTCAAGTCCTTTATTTCCTCCAAATCCTTTGCTCCAGTCTTATGTTTCCTCCAAATTGCAAGACGTAGGAATAGTACGAGAGCTGAGTGTTGGTCCATTTTACTTTGAAGGCACTCTACTGCCAAGTGCGCATTCTCCAACAACAATTTGGGTGAGCAACATCGAGGGGTCGGGGAAGTGCACTAAAAAGGAGTGGGAGAAAGCAGGTTCCCATTTTGCAACGATTGTCAAAGAATTTTCTTAATCACCCACCGAGGTATTCCTAATTCCTTGTTCTCTTTTTTGAATTTTGTTATTTTAGTTATGATAAGTTTTACCATATCTACTGAAAGATTGCCGACTGAACTAAAGGCTATGATTGTTCAAGTTATTAAAAATGTTCAACAAATATATGATAATTATAAGGTTGAAATCGAGACAATAATCTGTAAACTGATCAAAGACAGTTCAGAGCAGTGACACTTTTTCTTATCATATTTTTAGTCAGTATGAATTTTTTGGGTTTTATATCCTACATCTAATTTTGTGAAATAAGTTATCTCCACTTAAAAAACTAGAGTCAATTTTGAGGGCGAGTGCAACATGTACTGATTTCAAAACTCTCCAATTGTCCGTAATCAAGATTTTGAAGTGTATATGCCCAAAGTCCACTTATAGTTATTTATGCAATTATTATTTTTCAATGCTCTTCTCTATTGTATTTAATGACAAGACTTGAAGTCATTACAACAATATACTCGTTATGAGCTGAACATGTCACTTATGGAATTGAACCTGAGTGGGGAGGATAACATCATTCCTCCCAACCACCCAAACTAAACCCAATTGCTTATGTACCCATGTTTGATATGGAGGAATTCATGTTAGTTTATATATTAACAATTTTTTTTGAGTCAATGATGAAAAGTAATAATGTAGTAAAATGTAGACTTGTTTTTTTTTTTTTTTTAATTAATTATTAAAATCGATCTTCATTGTGAATTAATAAATGTATTTCTCTCTTTTACCTTAATCACTAAAAACTATTTAAATATGAATTTACTTGAATTTTTGAAGGGTGCATAAATAGTTCTCACTTTTTGCCTTGCACCATTTTAAGTCATTTGAAGCAGCTAAGGGAGTTAATTTTAAGAGGTTTTCAATGTTATTGCACTAGGTAAAAATTAGTTTAGAATGGGGCTAGCAAGTCAATTATAGTTCCACTTATGCAAGAAAAAGAAATTAGATTTGAATGGGGTTAGCAAGTCAACTATAGCTTCATTTATGGAGGAAAAAAATCAATAAAATTAGTAATCACAATCCATATTGAACATCATAAAAATGAAAATGTTATTTAATAACTACTTAAAGTAGAAATACCTATATCCAAGTGGCGATGTGTCTCAACAAGCAACGATAAAATAGATAAAAGATGGATCTATGCCAAAAAAAAATGGATGAAGTGATATTCATAACTATTATAAAACAACATGTTTCAATTTTACAAGTAGTTTTCGTTTTTCATGTAGTAAGTATGTTATTCATGTATAAATTTTTGGGTTATTAAACATTTTTTTCCATAATATTATTTAGAGTAAAATCATTATTCATCTTTATTGAATATCTAGAATTCCGTAGTCTTATTCACTTTCATTAATCAATAGATCAAGATGAATATATACCATAAATATTGGATGGAGTGATATTCAAATTTTTTATAAAACAACACGTTTTAATTTTACAAAGTTTTTATGTAGTAGGCATGTTATTTATGTGTAAATGTTCAAGTTTATTAAATTGTTTTTTTTATAATACTATTTAGAATAAAATCATTATTCACCTTTATTGAATATTTAGAGTTGGGTGATCTTATTCACTTTCATTAATTGTGATTTGAAATTATCTTCAAAAAATTGTTGTACAATATTTTTATTTAACAATTTTACATGAAGTCAAGTTATATGGTTTAGGAGTCAATTTAATCTTGATTAACTATAATTTGAAATCTTGAAAGGTTGATTGACCATTTTAATGATTTGATGTAAATAAATTATTTTTTAATGTTGATCAAGACAATTCTAATTAGTGACGATGCAAATCTAAATAACTTGATGTGAATTAATTATTATTTATGAGAATATATATAGCAAATAAGTTTTAAGTTCAATTAATTTAATAATATTTTTATTTTTAAAGAAACTGAAAAAAAGGGTTTGTATTAAAAGGATGTGCCAGAGGCAAACACCAGTTAAAAACTATTAAAAAAAGACTCATCAAAATCGGAGATCAAGTCTTCTTGCTTTCTATCGTATGTAACATCTTTATACATATATATTCTGGTAGCCAGGCTACCATATATTTTGATGAAATGTCCTAATATCAAAATGCATGTAAAAACTTCAATTTGTTGTAGTATTGGCTGGTTCATCCTACATTTCTACCTGGATCTAAGCATTATCCTCATACTTTTTCAAAATACTTTTCACCTTGTTCCAATTTGGTTCCATTGTGTTATAGATTCCCAAATCCACAGAGTTGTTGTTTCAAAGCTTAAAATTCAGGAAACAATTGGCCAGAGGGCTTGAGATGAACTCTCCAAGAGGAGAGAGTGGGTTTAGAGAGAAACTGAGCACATAGGAGGAGGTCTGAGTGAGATGATTAAGGAGACGCTGGTTATCAAGGGGAATTAGGAAAAACCACTACAAAGCGGACTATAGTTGCTCTCGGGATAGGATTGGAGTATGAAAGGGGAGGGCAATGAACAGGCGAGGATGATAAGACACTCAAGGGAAGGAAATGGAACAGAGGAGAGGGCCTTGAGAGCGCCCCAAATTTTCTGTATGTGTCCTCGATGGAGTCTGGCGAATTCTTACTCCAAAAATACCATACAAACGTCCAAAATCCGAGAGGGAAACTAAGGCACTATGGAAATAAAATTAAGGGTGAGGGGAGAAAGTCCTTACTCTAATTTTGGGGTTCGATAATAGGAAAAATCCCATTGACTAAGATAAAATTCCAAGAGAGTCCACACACAACCAACTTTAAAAAAAAAGGTGCGCAATCAACACAAAAACAATGGAATTAGAGAACTCATGAAGTATATGGAGGTACCTTGTGACCAAGTGACGAATGTCAGAGTGATGTGCCTAATTTACGAGAGAGTATTCATCAATTGCTGAGCGAAATTCTTGTTCAAGCCACTACGCCCTGAAAATTGTAGCAAAGAAACTCCCCATTGCTCTCTGTGTTAGAAGCCAGACTGCACAAACTCTCAAGTTATGAGTGAAATAAATTGATATGGATAGTGGCTTCGACTTGACCTGGATGCAACACGAAATGTCCTTGCCTTTAATTGGAATCATAACCGAAATTAAGGAAGATGGTGGAGCCTTAATTCACCTTGTATTAACATGTAACCTTTATTTATCCTAGATCCAATATTAGCTTGCCTATCCGCCTCCAAATTAAGATCACATTTGATGTGATAGAGGGTTGTATTGTCAAACTTTTGAAGTGTATCTAAGATGCGTGACATAACACCTTTGAATACATTGCCTCCAATGATATTCCTATGGTTTATAGCTCTTATTACTAACATAGATTCATCACAAATAATGATATTTTTGACGTGTTTGAAGACGACCAAGTTGATGCCCGCGAAGAGAGCATAAGCCTCTACTTCATTGGTTGTTAGGTTTTTGAGACCACAGAAACATATGGTGTCAATTTGACCTCGGTGATTGTATATAATCTCCCTGCACCTGTCACCCTTGGGTTTCCTTGTGAAGCTCCATAAAAGAAACAATGTTGTCTTTCTGCATAACTTGCCAATTTGAAAAATCTGGTTTGTTGAGTCTTATCACCCAATTTGGAGATTGTTTTGGGAGATTTAAGGTCTGAGGCAAGCTGGATCCCATGATAAAGGGAATCATATGACCATGTTCAAGATTGTCCATGGGTTGGATGTTCCATTGGACTCGTTGTTTCATGTATTTTGAGAGAATAGCACAAGGTTTCAAAGCTACTTGTTTTGGATATTTTCTGTCATCTTCAAAGATCTTTTTATTACGGGCTAGTCAGATGCTCCAACAAATATATTTGGGGAGGGATTACCTATATATTTTAAAAATTGATTTGTGCTTGAATTCCCCAATGCAGTTTCATCCCCACCAAAGAAACAATTCTAAATTGGTATCGGGCCATCTTATCCGAGCACTGAAAGGGCCCAGAGGATAATACCATGTCTCTTTTACAAAGATACATTCTATGAAAATATGTTGAATTGATTCCTTTGCATTTTAACATAAGACACAATGGCAGGGCCCACTTATTCCTCTCTTTTTTAAATTCTTTGCTATAAGAACTTATTTATGCATTAGGAGCCAACAAAAGAAGTTGATTTTAGGAATACCATCAATATGCCAAACTTTTTTCCACTAGCTGGCTCAAGGATGTCCATGAGAGGATTTTGCTAATGTAAGATATCCTTTTTTGATAGTATAAAGTGAAGAACCCCAACCTAGAGCATCCATAACATTTTGATTTCAGGGAGCACATCCTTGCAAGGAAGTAATAAAATGATTAAAAAAAGGCTCAAGATGAGGAGGGGGTGGAGATCTTTCCATATTTCCCAGGAGCCATCTTGGGCCCATGATGGCAGGTCTTCCAAAGAGAACATGCCTTGCGCTTCCATCCAAACTCAGAGAGGGAGAATATGAGCAATATGGTCAAGTATCTCCAATTCCAAAATTTTATCTTCCCAAGGATTAACCATTTTCCCATTCCCTGGTATCCAATTCAAATTTTCAGATATGAGGGGTCTAACAGTGAGAAACAATTTAAAAATAGGAGACCCATTATTGACCTTTGGTTGAAGACATGATCTTCTTCTTCGTGATCGAGTGAAGTGTTTTTTCCATAAGGCTTACTTCCACTTCTCTATGCTACCAATGATTAACCTCCACAAAGTTTAGCTCCCATAACTTGGTTCATTAGTTCTGGCTCCCTTATGCCAAGTCCTCCATGGGTTTTGTTGTTGGTGACTTGATCCCAATTTATTAGGTGGAATTTTTTATTATTTGCTTTCCCACCCTGCCATAGAAAATTCCTTATTTTCATCGATATCCTTTTGGCTATACATTTATGATCCAAGATAGTGGAGCTTTGATAAATGAGAAGAGCAGATAAAGCATATTTGATGAGAATAACCCTCCCAGCTGGGGTTAACCATTGAGAGCCCCATTGATCAAGTTTCTTGATTATTTTGATCAATGATTTGTGTCCAGATCTAAGTATAAGAGGACTTTAAAGAGATTAGTATGCCTATATATCATAAAGCATTCCAATTTTCCACCAAGGAAAAATGAAAAATCAGAGCTATGGATCTCATTATTCTTGGAGAGGAGTTCCATCCATATACTTAACACTTCCCGTTGTTAATATCCCCCCATAAAGCGTCAATGTAAGAATCCAAGACCCTCTTGAATTTGGTAGATGTAATGATTGAAGCACCCCTAAGCAAAAGAGTATCATCGTCAAATTGGGAGTGATTGATATTCTTTACTCCTCTTGCTATCTGTAGGCCTTACAGATTCCCGATGACTCTTTCATGCTCCAATTTCCTTCTTAAGGATTCTACCACCAAAAAAAAGGAGGGGGGAGAGGGGCCAACCTTGATGAAGGCCCCCGCTGATATGAAAGAATTTTTTTGGCCTGCGATTTACTAAAGGGGAAATCCATATATTTTCGATACAAGCCACCACCCATTTGATGAAGTTTGTGTTGAACCCAAATTTCTCCATTACCTTGAAGAGGAAGCTGTGACGAACCCGATCGAAATCATTGGCCATATCTAATTTGATTACATTTCCTTTTCTTTTTGAGGTATAATTAGAATGGATGTCCTTGTATATAAGAACAATGCTATCTACAATTTATCTTTCTTGCATGAAACCACCTTGGTTAGTAGAAATAATATTGGGGAGGATTTTCTTTAGACGATTGGCTATTATTTTGGTTATTATTTTGTAGGAAGAATTGCAAAGGGAGATTGGTTTGAAACGAGATAAGGATGGATTGGATTCCTTAGGAATCAAGGCAAGGAAAAATGAGTTGGTGTTGCCCCTAAGATGCATAGATTATTAAATCATTCTTTTCATATCAGTCTTTATAAAGTCCCAGAAGAAGCGAAAAAATGATACGAAGAACCCATCTGGACCAAGGTCCTTATTCAATTCCAAACTCCAATGGATGAATGAATTTCATTTTCGGATATGGGAAGAGAGAGCTTCATATTTTCCTCACGCGTGATCAAGGAGGGGATATTCTTAAGCATGGAGGAAATGTTTTCTTGACTAGCTTCATTTTGTTGGGTGAATAAGTCAACAAAATGGGAATTTGCAGTAGATTTGATTTCAGTAAAATTAGATATCACCGAACCATCCTCTAAAGTAATTTTAGAAACATTGTTCCCACTCTGTCTTAGATTAGCTTGGTTGTGGAAATACTAGGTGTTTTTGTCTCCATCCTGGAGCCATAGGCTTCGATATTTTAGACGTCGAAGTTCTTCTTCCCTTTTCAAGACCTATTGGTATTGACATTGTGAGTTAAATTCCTCTCTTTGCAACTGAGTTGTAATTTCTTGGTTCTCAAGGTATTTTTGTAGGTCAACTAATTTACTTTTAATGTGAAGTTTTTTAGAAGAAGGATGAACAAAGTGAAGCTTGGCCCATTGTTTAAGAAGTTGTTCAACCATAATTAATTTTTCTTCCCAAATGTAGATTAGCGTTCCGGGGATCTAGGTCTTCCAAGTGGACGTTAGCAGATCTACCATTTCAGTATGTTGGAGCCACATCAGATTGAAACATAAGGGGAGGGGGGAAAAATTTGGGAGGCCTTGAAGATGAAGGTGTTAGCACTCAAATGCGCACCATTAAAATTTTAAATTCTTCACCAAGTTTTGTGCTAGATTTTCCAAATCTTCAGATATTTAGCGAGTTCTCACAACCTCCAAACTCTTTCATCAATTCTTGACGAGCTCTCACTGTTGGTTTTTGCTAGAAGTCTCGTGATTTCTTATCCTCTGGTTTGCACTGCAAAATGTTAGAATTCTTATTAAAGTCTACCCATTCTTCATATGATATTACTTTTTACCATGTTGCTCCAAAGGTCTTAAGTTCTTTTATATATATATATATATATATATATATATATATATATATATATATATATATATATATATATATATATAT